>AWOL01S0323546.1:0-12729 GCA_000715115.1 Nicotiana otophora | reverse complement strand
TATTGTGTTCTAATATCATGTTTGATCTTGAGTTATATTGTGATAATATTCTTACAACTTTTTGTCAAATATTGTTACACCTTAAAATGTTAAATTATTCTCAGTTAATGTGTTTATTTAAGCTTATGTATCCCTAAGACAGAATTTTGCTCATTTAAATATGCTTATCAATTGGGCTTTGGGAGATTATACTACAGGAACATCCTAGTAAATGGTTCTAAAGTAAACAGACAATAATAATAGTACTAACATTAAAAACGATAAGGAGGAATAAAAGACGCAATGGCAAACGTAAAATTGACCACTACACTAACAGAACATCATAAAGGCACAGTGGCTAAAAACATAGGAAAGGGTCACTACACTGCTGCAAATTGCAATGATGAGGCAAAGTGCAAATGGGAATCTAACAGCAATGCCATATTGCAGAACCACCTCTTTGTTGTGTAGCAAAAAGGTGTAAAGGCACAGGCCAATATTGGTTTCAATTCCTACGCCATCTTTGGACTTTGGACCATAAGGAAAATGTGGTTGCTACCCTTTTCCTGATCTTACCATTATTAAAGTTTTTCTCTATGGTTGGTTCACTAGGAAGAAAAATTCAACTTTTACCACAATTTAGTTCCGATGATATTTCTCGTAAATTTTCAAATCTATGATTTCCTATGGAGATGGCTTTTAATCTTTGTACGTGAACTTGTCTCAAAGATCTTTTTAAGGGTTTAAGTTCTATGCTTTTATTATAGAACACAATTAGATTATTTATTAGGTAATTACAAATAAATTTTTTGATAAACATTAGTTGGTGATAAAATAATAAGAAACCTACTATCACATGTTTAAAGTCAATGATAGTGCAAAAAAAAAAATTATATTGGCGATGAATGTAATTTTAATCCTTTTCTAAACCTTAAACTAAGGGACAATGTTTAATTTTAATGGTAGCAGTGATCGAGTTTTTCGTGTACATTTATTACTGTCCTCAATCTAAGTACTCCCTATACTCCATTTTAATTGATTTTTTTATTGTTTGAACACATATTAAGGAATTCACTTTTTATTATTAGTTAACAATGAAATTGACCAAATTAATTTTTACTCTCTTTAATTTGTTCATTAAAAATATAACAGAACTCCGAGACTTTTTACCTCAAGGGCAACTTTAGAAAAAAAGTTAATTACTTCTTGGTATCTGAAAAAATCAAATATTTGAATCACAAAAAAACTTAAAAAATAATTAAAATGAACCGGATGGAATAATATAGGCAAATATCCACTAGCATGAGTTCCAATTTCTTCCATGCTAATTCAGGCTTCTATAAAACCCCAAGAAGGAGAACTCGTCTTTTGTCATTGTCATGTTCTCTTTTATACTTCAGAAAAGAGAACTAGCCCAAAAAGGAATAGCGATGAGCTGAAAAGGCATGCTATGATTTTTTGGGCTATCTCCGTGGTAAATGCCCAATAGTAAAAAGGGAAGAACTAATTTACTGGACCTAACAAGAAAAAAAGAAAATCCCACTGTTTTCACAAAACGGAACAAACACCTATTTGTTTGATAGTGCGAAACACATTCTCTAGTGCTTCTTTTGGTGCCAAAAAGTGATCTTTTATTTTAAAAAGTGATCAAATAAGCGAATGTTCTAACAGATAAACTCCGTTCTGATTTTACTGTCGTCATTTTGAAGTTAAGTATACTTTTTTTTTCATTTTGGTCATGGCTTATAATTTTATGTACTGAAAAAAATAATGAGAATATAAAGAAACATAGTTCTGAGGGTCGGACTTGCCCTTTCATCATTCACTCAATTCTTAAAGAGAACAAACGAGTGCGTCTTTTGTCTAATTATGTGGATCAGGTGATACATAACTTTAAGAGACAAATGAAGCAGCTTTTTAACTTTCTTACAATGGAAATATGGAGTACGTAAGCGAAGTCCAATCAGGTACATTTAAACCAGTGCAGTAAGTTCAGTTGTGAACTCTTGGTTTTAATGTGTTATCCCTTGAGAACAAATGAATTGATTCATTAAGGTGAAAAATACTGTGCAAATAAAATGCTATAAATGAGGGGAATTTTCACAAAGATCAATTTTTTTTTTCCTGTATGGGTCAAAATCTATCTTTAAAATATTTAAGCCAAGATAGTACTAGGGAAAAAGTTCACAAGCCGTCGTTTGTCGAAATAGCCCAAGAAGCGGCGAAGTCTGTGGTCGAAGAATCAACAGGGGCCGAAGTCGAAGAGTCAACAACGGTCGAGGCCGAGGTCGAGTACCTTTGACAGAGTTATAACGACTAGTTTCAAGATAGGATATTAAAGAAAATATTCTGGTGGATATTCTCTACACTTGTACTATTACGGTTTATTAGGAGTATGTTCCCCATAAATAGAAAAAGACATAATGATAAAGGACATATGATATTCATTTGTAAAAAACACACTTTGACTTGAGAAAGAGAATCAGATTTCATTTGCTAAGATACAAACATCGCATTTTCACTGAGATTCTTGTCTATACTTTTTCACTAGATCCGAGAATAACCCAAACATTCAAGGGATTGACTATCATTCATCATTGTCAGAAAGAACATCCACTTATTCCATCCTTTCTTGGGTGACCCATTTATTTTTATTTACTTAAATGTCATTTATTGCTATTCATTAATATTGAATGCTACATTATTGCTTCTGATTTCTAGAATATTTACTGTATACCACCGCCGTTGTCCGACCGTATCTACGTAGTATTTGTTGCTTCTTTAAAAACTCCATCTAGGGATATTATTGTTAGCTAATATTAACCCTTATTAATATAAGTTTAATTATTTTAACCAAGATCTATATTTTTTGGTAAAACGGTATTGTTTTCCTAAACGCATATCTATAGTTCCTTTTTTTTTTTTTGAGAAACGCATATCTATAGTTCACAAATTAAATACTTTTAGATATTGATAGAATTCTTTCAACTAACTTCAATAATCAGAGGCGGATCTAGGATTTGAAAGTGGCGGGTGCCATAATTTTCTTTAATGTAGACCTTATAATAATTAATATAGGGTTTGTTCGGAACGCTTGTTCAGTTCTTTTTTTTTAGTTTATTCGGACAATTTAAGTGGCATTTTTTATTTGCAAATATGAAAATTACATCTCTATCGCATACCCTACTTGTGGGATTTCACTGGATATGTTGTTGTTATTGTTGTTAAATAAAAATTACATCTCAGACATCAACAAGCAAATACAATTAGCATTTTAAAGAAGGGATCACGCCTTCATTATTAACAATACAAGTAAAATCAATATTTTCAATTGGGAACTACATCTTTTTTGTATGTTAGAATAAATTTGCACAAGTAAAATAACATCTTCAATAAGGAAATTTCACCAATCAGAATAAGAATAATAAAAAAATATCTTCAATAGATAAATTGTACTCCGAGAGTAAATACAAAATTAGATAAACTAGAAGATCCCAAAAAGTAAAATAATAAATCTCATATTTTTCTAGGCTATACTTGCGAAATATTCATCATAATTTAATAGTAAAGGGATTTAAGTTGTATTTAACAATTATAGAATAGCACAAATTTTTATGTTATAATAAAAAATTATTTAAATTAAATTTGATCTCAATCCAAATTTCCTATCAAGACCCAAGTTTTTTGATTTTGAAAGAAAAAAATTAAAAGATGAGATTAATTAAGAGAGATACTTATTTTATGAAATTTTAAATTTTGGAGACTCTTTTTTGAGTGATCTTATTAAAGATCACAGATAAAATAATAGAATATAGAAAAAAATATAAAAAAAAATAATAAACGATAAATAGTAAATTAGGGGGTAGCTAAAAAGGAAAATGATTGGGACAAAGGAAATAAAAAGCACAACGAAAAGGGAAAGTCAGATAAGGTCAAGATAAATTCGAACTTGAATTTTACACACGAGAAAACCTTTTAAAAATATCTACCGGATATAGCACATTTGTCTAGTTTGCTACTGAGGGTGACGGGATCAAATATTTAACCTCGTTTAAAAAAACTTCTACATAAATATATGATAATTTTACCAACATAGCAACCCATCCTATGGGGTGGATCCGCCACTGTAATTAGTATAACCTTACCAGCCACTAGCCTTATTATATAGAATCATTTTGGTGAAAACAGCCCCAACCCGTTTCATTTGGCATACCTTTTAGGAGGAAATTGACTAGAGAGGACAAGAGAGTTAATAACCAATGAAAAGAAAAATTGATTCTATTTTGTATGTCCCTTTCATGTTGTTTTAACTAAATAATGTGAGCATCAACGGGCATGGTGGATTTGAAATTTCTCTAATCATTTTAGGGGAATCAAAAAAAAATTGATAAAAATATTTTCAATAGTCTTTAACTGTAAATATTAGTAATTAGGAGACTTATGGATTTCTCTTTTGCGGAAGCGAATCTGTACCGATCGTTGATAACCCTTACGAAATGGATGAATCTCCTTGCCCATAACCTAAAAATTCAGTAGATGCAGAGAACTCCTCCAAACTCTAGCCATTTTATTATGATAGTAAAACTAATTAATTATTAACACCTATAATGATGTTTATATAGACTAACTCTAGTATTTTACGTGAAGAAATAATCAATGGACTTATGGTCCATCTAACACCCGTTATAGATGGACCGACTCAATAATATTTTTTAATAATACCTCTTTAAGATAATTTATTTAGCATGAATTTAAATTAATCGAATCAATAAATAAATTTCAGTTTAAATTAAAAATGAAAAAATAAAAACTAAACAATGGTAAGCGCAGAAAAGGAAATAGGGAGAGAGAGGAAAAGGAGGAGAAAGGCACACAATAAGAGAGCTAACAGCTAAGTTTGAAGGGTGTGAAGGAATCAAGGAAACATAGGACACGTCTTTGCCTTACTTTTAAAAGGGGTATCCACCTCGGTTTTATCACCCTCTCAACTGAATCACACTACTCATTGGGAATTTGGTGCCCGACCCCTTGAAGTTGGATCCACTCCACATTTTCTAACCTGCGAACGTTTCTTTCTTTTCTCATACTCACCTTATATACGTGGTTCTCTTTTTCTTTGTAAATTTTTCTTTGCTTCTCTTTGTCATCACATGCACAAGTGATGTAATCGTTGCGCATCTTGGGAATTACTACTACTACTACCTACATATATTGACTGGGGGAGGTTCGACTATATTGTAAATAAAAGTTGACCAATTACTGGTTTAATTAAGGACTTAGATTTTTTTTGGTAAATATATATGGCATACTTGTCTTTTAATAACTCCAACGTCAACCTTCACTACTGACACAACAGGAATTGATAATGGACAAATGTTATAGCTAAACAAAAAATTTCATCGTTAATCCTATTAATGACGAATTAGTGGCAGTTTATCGAGAAATTCTGCTAACAACGAGTGATTTAACGACAGATTAACGATAAAATTCACAATTAATTCTAATTTTTATACTGATTTTTATTTAATCGAACTTGACAAAAAGACTGATTTTATGTGGATAATTAGACCGAGAATACGAAGTGCTAAAGCAAAGAAGGGTGTGACCGGTGGAGAAATATCAGACTACATCAATCGAATAACTTCTTTTAACATGGTGTGGTACTATTGTTAATAATAATACAAAATTAACGTCATTAAAAGGTTTTTTTACGTATTTTATATGTATTCCAATATAGGCATTTGTTCTGACATTCTATAATCTTTTCCTCGAACCAAATACTACATGGTCAACCACTTAAATTATTGTTTTATTTAACGATTTGCTACGTACCACTCATATTATTCCCTCAGCCATTACGAACATCTCTACGGAAAGCAGCATCAACTCATTTATTTACTGCTGAATAATTCCAAGTAACTTGCTTATCTAATTATAACTTCAAAGTCTTTTGTTTAAATCCAAATTAAGTCTCCTACTCATATGCCAGAGAAATTAAGAAAGTTAGAATAGTAGAAAGTAAAATTGCTTACCTTCTGTACTAGACTAGAGGCTCTCTCTCTAACAACCACCTTTTAAGAGGCGCCGAGAATACACCGCCATCTCTTATTTCTGCGGCTAACTTAGTGTTGTCATCTTTTCTGGAGTGGCCTAATGTTGCCAAATCCAGTTGTTATATTTCCTTCCTTTTCCTCCCTTTTGTACATTTCTTTTCCTCTCTATCTTCTTTACTTAATTCCCCAACCTCCACCATCTCTCTTCTTATTGCATTTTGTATTTTTTTTTTCCTTTTTTTTTCTCCGCACAACAAGGTCCTATAGTTAGATTACTATATTTATTTATTATTTGAGTTGGTACCCATAAATATCTTTCAGGTTTCTTTGAAAGAGACATATACAAGACTTGTCAATTCATAGTACAAACTTCTATATTTAGCATCCTTACCTAAAAAGGTGTGGGGATAGTAGTTCTACAGAATAATAATGGGGAGAGTAAAGCTTCAGATCAAAAAAATAGAGAATACAACAAATAGGCAAGTCACTTTCTCTAAAAGAAGGAATGGTCTTATAAAGAAAGCTTATGAACTTTCTGTCCTTTGTGATGTTGATGTTGCCCTTATTATGTTCTCTCCTTCTGGTAGAGTTGGTACTTTTTCTGGAAATAAAAGGTTTGTATAAAATTTCTCCTTTTAGTTTTCAAGAATCAATTTCTCTATTTCAACTAAATAATCATTTTATATTTTTCTTTTTTTTTTCTTTCTAATTGGGGTGTGTTTTTATTTATAACAAACAGCATTGAAGATATTATGGCACGTTATGTTAATCTCCCCGAACATGATCGAGGACGGTAAGGGAACCATTTCAAATTTTATTTTAGTTTAACTATTTGGTATTCGAAATTCAGTGATTCGACGTCAAGTAGAACAAATTCCCCTCTCTTCTTTACATACACAGAAATATTTGTCTTCTCCTTTCTTGAGCTCATATTGATATGTTTTTCTTTTATCTTGTTTGTACGTGCTTTCTGTTGTAAAGTTTACACAACCAAGAGGTACGAATTGTTGGTTTTTGTTTGTTGTTATTATTTTTTTTTTCCTTTTTCCTTTAAATGAACTACATTTCTTTTTTCTTTTTTCTTTTTTATTTTTTTTTCTTTGTTTCTTGATATGAATTTTGCAGCATCTCCAAAGGACTATTGCTAAGCTAAAATGTGAAACAGATCGAACGTATCAAGCAGCCAGGTTCAAATAATCTTCAAGATTTCTCTAGCTTCTAGTATTTATGAAATTAATGCATTTTTTAAAATAGCTTCTCCTTTTGAAATAGTAATAATTTTCCTTCTTGTATGTGAAGCAGCCCAGCGAGCGTTGATTCCCAAATAGAGGTATGCAGGAAATACCCTAAGCCCTTGAGTCCTATATATAATTGCTTCAATGCTAATCAGATGATTGGAACGTTTTTAGCTTTAATTTAATTTGAGATTTACTTCTCTCATGTTTTATTAAAACTGGTTCAGGAATTTCAACAAGAAATTCTTAAATACAAGACTCAACTAGAAGACATGGATAGGCGACTAAGGTAAATGGCTAACAATAATTTTTTTCCTTAGATCACGTTATTAAGTTTTATATATACTGGCAGTAAAAAATTTCAAACTAACATGTTATGTACTGAAGCATAATTAAAAGACTTTTACTACCAAAATTGGAGTGAAGTAAAAATTTTACAATTTTACAGAATGTATGAAGGCGATTTGTGCGAAATCACCACAGTATGTGAGGCACAATATAGGGAAGAAATACTCCAAGAAACACTAAAGCAAGTTCAAGCTCGAAAAGTAAGTTATCAAGTTATAAATTTGCTGTGATCATTATGAAGTTGTTCTCTTAATTAGTTTGTTTATAAGCCATTTAATCGAACTTACGTTCTATTTTTTGATGGAACGACGCAGCACGTATTGGAGGAAACATATAGCTCTCCCCAAAGACAAACCGCTCCACAGCCACAGGTAAGTTGAAACTTTCTCTTGTTCAGTTACAAATAACTTTGACATGTCTGAGAACAAAGTAATTGAACCTTGTGTTTTGGTAATTTTTAGATGGATTTTGCATCACAGAATGTGAACGTGGTGAATAATGTGCCAACAAGTGATTCAATTCCAAATACTAGTTCAAATACATTCATGGATTGGGTTCCACACTCACAAAGAGATCCTCACGTCCAAATTCTGAATTTTCTTGATTCCAATGGGCTTCTTCCCTTCAGGTACTTTTTTTTCCTTCTAAATGGTGGTCCTTTTCACTGGTTTTTTAAATTTATATTGAGATTTGAGGCTTTGTTGGGGTGCAGAGACGAAGCTGATCAACGCATGGAAAACATGTTACCACCATCTTTAACTCAACTTCACACTCCAAATGTCTCTGCAGTAGTAACAGATCATCTGAGTCCACCAAATAATCGATTTGAAAATGATCCACCACGTCCAACGTCCTCGTTTGAAGGCATCATTGATGTCAATAATGCTCCGTGGCCACCGTTGTATCCAACAGGTTAATATCTTTTAGCCATAAGTACAAAATGTTCTTAGATAGTACTAAGGATCTCGATTCAAACTAAATTCATTGAAGCAGAGGTACTTCTTTAGAATCTAATCCAGAACTGAGAATTTTTTTATATAGGTAGGATTTCAGTGTGTTTTGTTAGCAAACTTCTTTAGTGAGGTAGAGGACGCCACACCTCACCATTTAGCTCGTCCCCCTAGCTAGTTCAAGTTTTTCGATTTCTGTAAGAAACTTATTCTTACTCTGTGCTTACACCAAATCACATCAGTTAATCATGATTAAGTAATATATTTAGGTAAAAATAGACATAGATTAACCATATGTAAGTGATAGAACAAAAGTCATATGTTTATTAGTTTGATATATACACTGGGCGTGGTAATGTTTTCGCCTCTAGGTGTGTGATCCATTGATGAGTTGCAAACTGGCCTCCTTAACAAGTTAATTACCATGTTTCTAGGCTTTTTAGACATCTTTTCCTCCAAAACCTATCATATTATGTAACCTTTAAATAGAATACGTTTGATGTAACCTTTAAATAGCTAGAAAACGTTTGATCCTATCTTGAGAAAAAGATAATTTCATGAAAGTATAAGTTGAAGGATTCAGTTTTAGAAAGGAGTATGATTTTGCATTGATATATACTGCTTAAATTTGTTGACAGGAAATGATCCCTTTCCTGAGGCACAACCCAGAGAACGAGCACTCCTTGAACTCTTCTTGTCTCAACTCACTCCGGTGAACCAAGATCACCTATAAGGAATCATTGTTGTGCTATACTTAGATTTGTTCTTTCTGTTCCCTTTTGATATCGCTGCTATTTGCAATATTACTAAATTAGAAAATTTCTCTGTCATACTATCCTATCGTGATTTACTGAAACTCGTCAATAAATATAGTGTTCTTGCTGCCCCAAACTCCCCTATAACAAATTTCCTAGAAACACTCAAAGGTGTGGCTTAGCGATCAATGAAGCGGACGAGAACAAGTCTTCAAAAAACACTAGATGGTTTATTTTCATCTACTATCCAAGTTTTGGTGAATAGAGTTACCTGGTATCTGTTGCTGGTTGGAGAGGCAGCAGGTATCTTGTGGAATTAGTCGAGGTGCGCGCAAGTTGACTCAGGCACCACGGTTATAAAAAATAATAAATAAATAAATAAAAAATCCTACAACAAGCCAAGAGTTGGTTTTACAAAGCCATTCTATTAAGCTTGCTTAAAATGTCATTCTTTGGGCAATCAAGTTGTATCCAGTTCCTGGGATTTAAGATTCAACAAGCTAAAAGTAATTAGTAGCCTAGCCCATAATGAAACAAGATACTTAAAGTTGCAGTGGCATACAAAGGATAAGGATTAAGGTTCTCCGTTTCTTAGTAAGCCCACAATGTGATAAAAAGTCGAACACTGCAAGCTTAATGTGTGTTCCTATGCTCACTGTTGTGTTCTTTTCTAGTTTGGCTAAAACAACCACAACCTTCTTGAATTAAACCAGAATGGAAATATCTGCTTCTTAAACTCTCTGGCTTGAAATTGAACCTAATAATGCAGCCATGCAACTTTGGCCAGAGCAAATTTTAGACCAAATTAAAATGACTCGGTATTATCCTCAACGTCAGCTCGATCTAATGCTTCTCTACTTTATTATTAGTAATAAAGATGATTCTTCTCCACAACAACAACTAGGCCTCATTCCTAAACCTGTTAGGGTCGGCCTCAGCTATATGAATCCTCATTTCCTTTCATAAGCTCAACTCATATCATCATCATACCGACTAGCGACTACTATTAATTTATTTATATCAGAAACAACTTGTTAAAGGACCACCATACCAACAGTATGAGCCCTCTGATTCTCCTTTTGTATCAGCATCATATCTTCCACTGTAGCTTACTTCAACTCTAAAGTCCCAGCAGTCTTTTTCTTAGATTTTTCTGTATCCTCTGAAATTGATTAAAATAATTAATCATTCTATTAAAGAAAATTACTACGTTAACAGTTAATGGAATTGTATTACATAGGTGTGAAGCAGGTCATTCAGATTAACTAGCACATATTGAATTTAAAGTACAACGCAAAATCAAGATACCTCTAATGGCATCTTCAATAAAAATCCTAATAGAAAATTTAGTACGTAGAAAAGAGAAACTTAAAAATTGCAAAAAAGATTAACCGAAAGAAGCTTAAATAACTCATGTAAGCTTGGAATTTAAGTAGTACTTAACAGATTTAAATTGCGATGGACATTAAGGTGATCGATATGCTTATAAAAAAATATACATACTGATAATAACTTGAAGAAAGTTAAACAACAGATATGAAGATCACTAACACATCAAATATAGGCAGGGATGATTTGGCGTTCAGTATGATCTTCTGTCATTTCTCAAATTCTGAAGAACAAAAAGAATAGTAGAGAATTACGGAGGATCTAAACATTTGAGATAGAAATTTCAATCAAATTGATATATAAATTGGAAGAGGAATAAACCATCGATTTTGCTCAGTGACAGTATCTGCTTTCTCGGTGTGAACGAGAGAGCCGTTGTGCCTAAAAAAAAATTAGTTTGAAAAATATGAAGCTAGGAGTTAACATGCATTGGTATAGTGTAATTCTCAAAGAATAGCTTGAGTTTGTTAATGGAAATTCTTGATTCTCCAAACAAGTAAATGAGAAGGCTTTTAATAATCATCGGAACTCACTGACCCGACTAATTCAGATTCGTGTCGTGTGGGGCTCATTAAAAGGAGAAACACCTTCTACTAAAGGTTTTTATATTCGTATGGCTCAAACCTGAAACCTCTAGCTAGGGACGAAACATACCATACATCACAATTGTCCGTGTAATAATAATACGTAATTTCGGAAAATAATACTTAATAATTCGTGAGATACTTTTTATTGGATTTACCTCGGTTCAGGTTGCTGATTTTCTGCAATTGAACTGGGATGCATTTTAATTTCGAAATAGTGTCTTTTTTTTATGAAATCCTAATTTTATCATAGGTGTTGGTGACATTTAATTTGCATTGTATGTGTATGATGGATGACCTGACTAATTTTCGTTAAACTCTTATATTTTAATTGAACCACACAATTAAAGGAGAGTTGTTGGTGTGAATAATGTATTTACCTGTGCTCTAGGGTAGAGCATGTGTTGGCCTAAGTATAATGTGTATTCAAAACTCATGAATTGTTTCTGAATTTTGTACTAGTAAATATTCAAAAATAAATAATTTATCTTGGATTTTTGATTTTGCACTAGTAAATATTCAAAATTATTGAAGTACAATCGGTACTGCAATATTTTCATAGCCAGATTGTGAACCTGCTACTGGTGAATGGATTAACAAAAGCGGTCTCTACGAATTTTTACTTCGCCCAGTAGCAGAAAGACAACTACTACTACTACTATTCTGATGGCAGGTCAATTTCTTTTTAAAACTATAAGTGTTTATTTTTTAAGAAGGTACTAAAAATTTTCAAAAATTAGTGTTGCCGAAGTCTTTTTGCGAGTGTTTAACCAAAAATAGAATTCTCCGTCAAAGCCAATATTTAGAAGAAAACGAATTATTGATAACTAAAATTTACTTCACTTTCCCAATAATCTTAAGGGAAAAGAAAAAAGTGATGGAGATGATTAGCCAAGAAAAATAAGGAATGGACTAGCAATCAATCCCCAAAATTAAGGCCGAAAACTTTCAAGCATAAAGCAAAGAATTATAGTATGTATTTCAGTAATAATTGTAACTTGTCCTTACAAATGAAATTCTTATCCTTATATAGGAGAATGCAATCATAACGATTGTCATACTTAATTTGTACTAATTAAGGGCATTAATTGCATCGATTGACCATTACTATAGATAACTGTAACTGGCATATTTATGACTAAAGATTCCTTATAACTGCTCCTGAATCCCCTTTCTTATTTACTTATGGTTCGTGTATCTTCCCTTCTTTGCAGTCTTCATTTACTTCGTTCCCGTTTCTCCTTTGATAACTGGCAGGCTCGGTTCTTTTCTCTTATGCTACCTTGTGGGTATTTCTCCTGTACCTTCCATGCATTCTTAATTCAGTTAATTGAGAATGACACTTGTCGCTATATCGATGCTCCACGCATCATGCCTCGTCAGCTTACTGATATTCCACGTGTCATGTCTTTTTCCACCAATACAGATAGTCTCCC
>AWOL01S0323168.1:0-10841 GCA_000715115.1 Nicotiana otophora | reverse complement strand
GATTTGAGGTTGGAATTGGATGAAACACATATATTTGGACTCATATCGGAATGGATGTTCAAAATTTGTGAGTTTTGTTGGGTTCCGAGGTGCGCGCCTAGGATTGAATTTTTGGGTTGAATTTTTTATTTTAGTTAAAGATCGAAGCTATATTATTTGGAATAGTTTCTTATGGTGTTTTTAATGATACTAAGTTATTATGGCTAGATTTGAGCCGTCCGGAGGTTGATTCACGGGGGAAGGGATTCTTAGCGGATTGATTTGTCTTGCTTGAGGTAAGTATCTTACCCAAACTTGGTTAAGGCAACACTAGTTGCCTGAGTAATTTGTGATAGCTATGTGCTATGAGTGACGCACATGTGTAGGGTTGAGCCCATATGCATGCACCGGGATAGTTATTCATGCTCAGGGTAGTGCTTAGGCTATTTTATGCCTTGAGTTGATTGCTAAGCTTCATGCTATGCTGTTTATCCTACTTGCACTCCTTTTGTAAAGTATTTGAACCATATTTGAGGTTACACAGAGGTTAATTTCCTGATTGAACCTGATATTTGCTGCTTTTGTGATGTATTTACTCGATTTGAGCTATGATAGCACACATTGCACATGCATACACTTTAGCATGTCCATGAGTATGAAATTTGATGTTCATTGATTATGTACATGTATTCTTGTATATCTGTTTTCTGTGTGATATGGATTAGACTGGTAGCCTATGATCAAGCTAGGTGGAATGTGATATTGAGCATGTGACCATGCCAGGCAGATTGTAATATTGAGCCTGTAACCGTGCCAGGAGGATTGTGATATTGGCATGTGAGTTGTTCGTGCAACATGTGAGTTGTCCGCGCTGATTTGAGGTATTGCTATTATTTGCATGCGAGTTGTCCGTACAACATGTGAGTTGTCAGTGCGATTGATATTATTAGCACATGAGTTGTTCGTGCAGCACGTCAGTTATCCGTGCAGCATGTGGATATGGATCCGTTCTCCTAGGGTCACCCTCCCATGTTCCTTCTTGATGGTGGACACGCAGTTTTAAGGAAAGCTGATCAGTGGTTTGGTTTGGTTATTGAGATTCTAAGGAAAGTCTGTCCAGTGTTTGATTTTGTGATTGCATTTTATCTTTACTTGCAATTTCCTTGGTTGTGCACCTAATTTGTTGCATATCTTATTTATATGATATTTTGTTGATTGAGCAGAGTACGTTAATTTACTATGTGCACCAAGGTGGTTTTATGTGTGATTCATGACTTGATCATATTATTGTTCTGTACTTGTTAGAATTTATGAACTCTACAGGTGATTAACGAGTATCATTAATAATTTTTGCTCTTATTACCTCGCCGAGGTTAATAATGATACTTGCTGAGTACATTCTGCACTTAATTGTGCAGATCTAGTTGTTGGACCGAGCCACCAGTAGCTGGGAGTAGTCGCCGAGTTATTTTGGAGAGACGAAGTTGTAAGGCCCCGTAAAATTTCGCCAAGGAATTTAAGATTTTGTGGTGCCGAGGTAGGCTAATGGGTTTGAGGATTGTAGAAAACGAGCCACGGTACAAACTTTTTGGGTTGAAAAATGCAATGAAGTGTCGATGGAAATATTTGGTAGAAGAAGGCGATTCTGCGGTCAATTTTGCGATCGCAGAACTGTTCCGCGGACCGTATAAGCATCACAGAGTGGAATAGAAAATGAGAAAATTTTGAAAAACAATTATGCTCGCCGCATAATCATTATGCTGGCTGCATAAAAATTCTGCTGCCCACATATCCATTCTGCTGGCCACATAATCGGTTCTGCTGGCCACATAATCGGTTCTGCTGGCCACATAACGATTATGCTGCCAACATAACGATTCTGCTACCACATAATTGACTTTGGGGGTCATTTTTGAAAAGTTTCTTATCCGACCCTATTTTGATATAAGGCCTTAGGGGGTCATTTTGAAGGCAAAAATCTGATAGTTTTAGAGAAAAGTGAGAGTGTTCGAGAGAGAGAGAGAGGAGGAAACCCTGGGCTAATTGTTCATCAATTTTTGCTCAAGACTTGGAGAATTCACAAGGCAAACTCACAAGGTATTCATCTAAGAGGTAAGGTTCTAACCCTAGTGTTCAATTTCGAGTTTGTGCAGAAGATGAGAGATTAGGAGTGTGATTCTTGGGCATGAGAGTTGTTATTTATGTATTTATGTAAATATAAGGATGGTGGGAAGGTAATTGAGCTAATATGAGTAAACTCTTGGTATTAAATGGGTTATGGAGTGAAGGAAATCTTGTAGAAGAACCTTGTGGTCAAATTTGCACACCTAGTATTTGATAAAATGCCCAAATGAGCTGAAACCATGAATATCTTTCTAATTTGCGTTCAATTCTGTTATGTCTCAAAATAGATTGGGATTGATAGGATTTTCGGAACATTGTAGTAACTTAAGGATAGCTCAAGCAAGGTATGTTGGCTAAACTACTGTCTTAGAATTGCATTCCATGATGTTCCAATAAGTTTCAAGTATAGTTGGCTCAAGTTCCTTATTCCCATGTTCCGAGTTGTTCCCAATAAATTTGATTGTCCCGAGTAAGCAAAGTGTCGAGAATTTTATATTCAAAATGTGTTCCGAATGTTCCTATCACATTATGTTATCCTTCGGGAATGTGTTCAAAAATGATATGTGTATTAAAATGTTATGGCTTTGACTCGTGTTTCAAATGAAAGTCCATTATGCTTAACTTGGAAAGAATAATCCATGCATCTAAAACTCCTATTGCTCATATGTGTACTTAAGGCCTTGATTTCGAATACTCATATTGTTGATAATCTATAAAGATGCTTGAAAGTGAAAGAAGTGAGTTGGAGATACAAAGTGTGGCCACCGTGCCAAGAATGAAAGTTATACTTGTGGCCAATGGCGCCAATGAAATGAAATGATGTGAGAACAGTTATGAAATGAGCCTTGATTCAACTGTTCCAAATTGACTTCGAAAATAGATTTGCCTAAAAGCTTATCTACTCAAGTCGTGCCCAAATGTGATTGTTTCAACTAATGCTATGCTTTATAAGTATTCCTAACATGTTTTGAGCTCTTATATATTTATGAGTTGAAATTGTGTATTGCCCTTATGGGGAAAAGTATTTCAAGAATAAATGATGTGTTACTCGTTTATGATTTTAACTTGCGCTTCGATTGCCAATCATTTTACTTCACTTCTTGGAAAGAAATATATTGTGTTTAAAGCCTTCGTTACTAATGAAACTAAAGTTGTGATTTCCGGAATATTCTATATGTTGATATTTATGATGATGATCCATAAAAGGAAAGATATGAAAGTGTGGAATATGAAATACAACCATTGTTCCATGAAAGAAAAATCATATGTATGGCCAAGAGAGCCAATGAAATAATGATGTTCTAAATGGTTGAAAGTACCAATAAGTCTATAAATGGTGTGAAATGTTATGAGATAAATGCAATTGTATTTCTGTTTCTCTTATATGTAAATCAAAAATATTTTTGGGAGTATCGTTAGTCACCGAGGAAGGGTAGGTTGAAATAACCTAACCCCGAAACTACACGTGCCAGATTAGGAGTGTATTGTGATTATTCCCCTTATTTGGGATTNGCCCACATATCCATTCTGCTGGCCACATAATCGGTTCTGCTGGCCACATAACGATTATGCTGCCCACATAACGATTCTGCTACCACATAATTGACTTTGGGGGTCATTTTTGAAAAGTTTCTTATCCGACCCTATTTTGATATAAGGCCTTAGGGGGTCATTTTGAAGGCAAAAATCTGATAGTTTTAGAGAGAAGTGAGAGTGTTCGAGAGAGAGAGAGAGGAGGAAACCCTAGGCTAATTGTTCATCAATTTTTGCTCAAGACTTGGAGAATTCACAAGGCAAACTCACAAGGTATTCATCTAAGAGGTAAGGTTCTAACCCTAGTGTTCAATTTCGAGTTTGTGCAGAAGATGAGAGATTAGGAGTGTGATTCTTGGGCATGAGAGTTGTTATTTATGTATTTATGTAAATATAAGGATGGTGGGAAGGTAATTGAGCTAATATGAGTAAACTCTTGGTATTAAATGGGTTATGGAGTGAAGGAAATCTTGTAGAAGAACCTTGTGGTCAAATTTGCACACCTAGTATTTGATAAAATGCCCAAATGAGCTGAAACCATGAATATCTTTCTAATTTGCGTTCAATTCTGTTATGTCTCAAAATAGATTGGGATTGATAGGATTTTCGGAACATTGTAGTAACTTAAGGATAGCTCAAGCAAGGTATGTTGGCTAAACTACTGTCTTAGAATTGCATTCCATGATGTTCCAATAAGTTTCAAGTATAGTTGGCTCAAGTTCCTTATTCCCATGTTCCGAGTTGTTCCCAATAAATTTGATTGTCCCGAGTAAGCAAAGTGTCGAGAATTTTATATTCAAAATGTGTTCCGAATGTTCCTATCACATTATGTTATCCTTCGGGAATGTGTTCAAAAATGATATGTGTATTAAAATGTTATGGCTTTGACTCGTGTTTCAAATGAAAGTCCATTATGCTTAACTTGGAAAGAATAATCCGTGCATCTAAAACTCCTATTGCTCATATGTGTACTTAAGGCCTTGATTTCGAATACTCATATTGTTGATAATCTATAAAGATGCTTGAAAGTGAAAGAAGTGAGTTGGAGATACAAAGTGTGGCCACCGTGCCAAGAATGAAAGTTATACTTGTGGCCAATGGCGCCAATGAAATGAAATGATGTGAGAACAGTTATGAAATGAGCCTTGATTCAACTGTTCCAAATTGACTTCGAAAATAGATTTGCCTAAAAGCTTATCTACTCAAGTCGTGCCCAAATGTGATTGTTTCAACTAATGCTATGCTTTATAAGTATTCCTAACATGTTTTGAGCTCTTATATATTTATGAGTTGAANATATATATATATATATATATAAGGATGGTGGGAAGGTAATTGAGGTAATATGAGTAAAAGCTTGGTATTGAATGGGTTATGGAGTGAAAGAAATCTTGTAGAAGAACCCTGTGGTCGAATTTGCACACCTAGTGTTTGATAAAATGTCCAAATAAACTGAAATCATGAATATCTTTCTAATTTGTATTCAATTCTGTTATGTCTCAAAATATATTGGGATTTCTAGGATTTTCGGAACATTGCAACTTAAAGAAAGCTCAAGCAAGGTATGTTGGCTAAACTACTCTCTTAAAATTGAATTCCATGATTTTTCCTTAAGCTTCAAGTATGGTTGGGTCACGTTCCTTATTCCCATGTTCTGAGTTGTGCCCTATAAATTTGATTGTCCTAAGTAATCAAAATGTCGAAAGATGTATATACTCATAATGTGTTCCAATCACTCTTATCTCATCATGATCTTCTTTGGGAATGTGTTCAAGTAAGGTTTATGTGTTAAAACATTATAACTTTAATTCATGTTTCAAATGAAAATCTGTTAAGCATAACTTGGAAAGAATACTCAATACATCTGAAACCCCCATTTCTCATATATATTCTTAAGGCCTTGATTTCGAAGGTTGATATTGTTGAAAATCTATGAAGATACTTGAAAGTGAAGGAGTGAGTTGAAGATATAAAGTGTGGCTACCGTGCCAAGAATGAAGTTATATCTTTGGCCAATGGTTCCAATGAAATGAGATGATGTGATAAATGCTATGAAATGAGCCTTGATTCAACTCTTCCAAAAATTACTTCGAAAACATATTTGCCTAAAAGCTTATGTCCTCAAGTTGTGCCCCAATGTGGCTGTTTTAAATAATGATATGCTTTCTAATTATTTTCTATGTGATTTGAGTTTTTACATATTCATGAGTTTAAATTGTGCATTACCCTTTTGGGGGGAAACTATTTCAAGAATAAACGGTGTGCTACTTGTTATGATTTTAACTTGCGCTTCGATTTTCAATCATTTTACTCAACTTTTTGGAAAGAAATCTATTGTGTTTAAAGCCTTCGCTACTAATGAAACTAAAGTTGTGATTTTCAGAATATTATATATATTGATATTTATGATGACAATCCATGAAGTACAGATATAAAAGTGTGCAATATGAAATACGGCCATTGTGCCATGGAAGAAGAATTATATGTATGACCAAGAGAACCAATGAAATAATGATGTTGTAAATGGTTGAAAGTACCAATGAATCTATAAATGGTGTTAAAGGTTATGAGGTAAATGTATTTGTATTTATGTTCCCCTTGTATGTAAAAGAAAAATGGTTTTGGGAGTATCGTTAATCACAGAGGAAGGGTAGGTTGAAATAACCTAACCCCGAAACTACATGTGCCGGTGTAGGAGTGAATTTTGATTATTCTCCTTATTTGGGAGAAGATTGATGTGATGAGAATATTCCCCTTAATTGGGATGAGATGATTGCTAGCAAAGGGTGATGTCGATCCACATGACATTGTGGTGAGACGGCCTAGCCGATCATGTCGTGATCGGATGCTATGTCGCATATATGGTGGTTATTGTGATTGTGAATACACACCTCCACCCGCATACATTGGGGTGAGGCGGAAGGGCCACTTTGTGTTGAAGTTGTTACAAGGGATCTCCCAACCAAAAATCATGTTACTATCGTGTTTTGAAAATTATTATTTTAACTTGGCATTCAGATATTATTGGTTGTTGTTGTTGCTTCCATGGTTTTCCCCTTTGTTATATTGGCATTCTATTCTAGAAGAGGATTTTTAGCTTTACATACTAGTACTATTCCATATGTACCAAAGTCCCTTTTTGCCGGGGCCGCTGCATTTTCAATAGATGCAGGTGGTTCGTTAGCGGGCGGTTTTGATCCTCGTTAGCAGTTACTCTCTGTTCAGCAGATTTTGGTGAGCCCAACTATGTTCCGGGCTTTATGTCATTTGACGTTGTACTTTACGTTTTGACCTATAGCCGGGGGCTTTTCGCTGAGACTTCCATATGTCACGCCCCGAACCTGGGGGCGAGATCGGAACACGGTGCCTCACTTAACATAGTTTACTAACTTGTGACTGAGGGACTCTGAACATACAATGTCATACTTTAGCCATGGGGCCAAATTACAAGATGATTTGCGAAGCGAAATATAAAATAGAACGGAAACTAGCTTTGACTAAACATTAATATAAAGATGGTTCGACAAGGATGTCATAACTACTACAGCTGACAAACCAACAAAATATACATACAAAGACTACAAGCCCAACATGCTGCACTAACTTGCAGGATATGTCTACAAGCCTCTACTAATGGATGTACTGTGATCGAAACAGGGCCCCGACCTACCCATAACATATATACATAATATGTACACAAAACCCTAGACCCAACAGCTCTGAAGGACGTGAAGCTTACCAATCAGGCTAAAATCAGGCAACACCTACTGAGGAGGTCTACCTGTCTGTCTATCTGAACGTGTACGCATGAAATGCAACGTCCCCAGAAAAGGGACGTCAGTACAAAATAATGTACCGAGTATGTAAGGCAGTAAAATAATTGAAAGCTGAAACTGAACTGATAATATAATAACTGAAAGTAACTAGGAGTCAAAGATGATCTAGAGATATACTTACCTGCTGATACTAACTCAACTCCTTCAATATAGTAGGTAAAATAAATGTCTGGCCCTATAAGGATCGGTACGTGTAACTGCTCGACCTTAGTAGGATCGCTCATAGGCGCTCGACTATACTAGGCTCTGTATCTCGTCCATCCCGGGTCGTTCATAGGCGCTCGGCACAGTAGGCTCGGTATATAACTTACCATCTGATCAGAGGTTGCCCAGTAGGGGACTGCCCACCAATTATAGCTTGATAGTGGTGAAAATACTGTAATACTGTATATATATAGACCCTCTTCTCTCTTGACTGGAAGAAGACAACACTCAATTGAATATAAAGTCCCGATAAGGGAGAATACAACTTATAAGACTAGGATAATGTATATAAATTCGGGAGTATGAACTTCTCTTTATGCCTCGTTATCAAACACATGTAGTTACGAGATCATGAAAAAATAAAGAAAGGGCTTAGACTTAACATACCTTATCACAATATTTCCAATCACCAATTTGAACTCGCTTATTCGCAATACTATCGTTAAGTTACGAAAGGTACAACTATCGCATAACGAACGACACACTTATTTTGTTTTAAAACGGGAAGCATCTCCCCTATAATCCTTACTTCTTCCAAATTCAAGATAACACCAAAAACACAAGAACACAACAATAACAACATATATAAATTATTTTTCAACCTTATATACACCACAAAATAGTACAAAACAACTCAACACACTCCAATCTCTTCATACACAAAATGACCACCGTAGTAGTGTCAAACAACTCAAAAATGTTACGACGAATGACCAACCCACCACCCTGCATTTATGTGGTGTTTCTACACTCCCTTCCTCCTCCAAAACTCCACAAAACAGTAGTAAAACATGTAGCCCAACAACAACACAAAACAGTCCACAAAACAGTCCGCTACAAGTGAATAACTTGAACTCACAGCTTCCGATTACCGTTCCGTGAGTTCTTACAAATATAGAATGACTTACCATACATTTAGAGCAGAAAAAAATGGATTAAAGAGAGCGGTAAACTTACCTTATTTGTTGGATAACTCAGCTCCTATCTTGGTTATTCAAACTCTAGGTTTTACCTCCAATTAGAACTTGAAAAGGAGAGAAAATCAATTAGGGTTTGTGGGCAATATTTGGGAGGAGTTTTTCAGATCTTATGTCTGGTTATTATGACCTATTATCAGTCTAATATATGAAGGAAATATGCCTTTAAAAAGCCTCTTTGGACGAACCGAACTGGCCCATTTTCGGAATCTCATTTAAGCAAGTAGGTGACATACCTACTTGTCTACTACAATGTCATATCGACAAATGGTTCAATGCGTTAGAAACTAGACTCATATATCTTAAATTTTATGGGTGGAACACCCCATAACTCTAAGTATATTGGGAGAAAATCGCAGTTACATTTGACCCAAAGTTTCAGTAAAACTTATGAACGTAACTTGTGATAACTTTCATCGACTTTTGTTCCTCAACTTGCTTGACTTCAAAACATAACACACGACTATCATACGACTAATATAACTCATAACATAATCTCCTTATTATGTTAATCACCCTAGTCTCACCCCAAAAGTACATGTTATTACATTCCCAACTTGTCGACTTTCGACGAAACATTATTTTCTTCAATTCCTTTAGCTTCTGAACCTTCCAACCCTCTTTGTACTTGTTGTTCATGATCTTCACCATTTGTAACCTCCAAGGTAACATGATAACTTACTTTATATACTTCCAAAGATGATTTTATTTTTGGTCTTACATTAGTTTGCTTACGACGCACTTTTACGTACGAAAATATAGGGTGTAACACCATACCACTCTTCTGGTGTACTTAGAGGCTCCGTAGATAGGTTGTGGGTGGTGTTTGATGTTGAGTAATGATATATAAGTATTGGTATTTGGCAAACATGTTTTCCCTTGTAATTGTGAACTTGTAATATTTTGGAAATTATAAAATGAATCTCCTTGAGTAATGGAAAAGAATGTGGAGAACTTAACTCCTCTCATGTATATTTCTAGCGACTGATTCTTATATGGTTACTGGGCAAGTTTAGGTAGAAGGCGTCTATCAGGCTTGCTTAATCGGGGAATTTCAGTTGAGCGCCGGTCGCAAACTTGGTATCAGAGCCTAAGGTTTTAAAGTGTCCTAGGATGTCTCGGAGCTATGTCTAGTATAATACTTCTTATAGGTGTGTTGTCGACCACATATATAATTAGGAGGCTACTTGGACATTTAGGAATGTCTCCCTTCTTTGATACCCCAGGTCGTGCGATAGAGCTCAAGATATGAAGCTAATTTCCTCGGCATATCTCATTTTCCAGACGAGTAACCCACGAATTTGAGGCAGTGAGGAGGGATTAAAAAAACTAGTTACTAAGGGAAGTGTCCTTGTCTCTATTAATGTTATCGTGCCACCAGATCATGTGGTAAGAGCACCTAAGAAATGAAAGAGGATTATTGGCGGCAATAAGCCGGAATGTTTGATATGAAAGAAGAGCCACTCGAGTTTATGTTGGATGATTCTTGAAATATGTTATGGTTGTGGAAAGAGGGGGAACAAGATGAACAAATGCCCTAGGTTGGGNACTCGCTTGACTTCAAAACATAACACACGACTATCATACGACTAATATAACTCATAACATAATCTCCTTATTATGTTAATCACTCTAGTCTCACCCCAAAAGTACATGTTATTACATTCCCAACTTGTCGACTTTCGACGAAACATTATTTTCTTCAATTCCTTTAGCTTCTGAACCTTCCAACCCTCTTTGTACTTGTTGTTCATGATCTTCACCATTTGTAACCTCCAAGGTAACATGATAACTTACTTTATATACTTCCAAAGATGATTTTATTTTTGGTCTTACATTAGTTTGCTTACGACGCACTTTTACGTACGAAAATATAGGGTGTAACACCATACCACTCTTCTGGTGTACTTAGAGGCTCCGTAGATAGGTTGTGGGTGGTGTTTGATGTTGAGTAATGATATATAAGTATTGGTATTTGGCAAACATGTTTTCCCTTGTAATTGTGAACTTGTAATATTTTGGAAATTATAAAATGAATCTCCTTGAGTAATGGAAAAGAATGTGGAGAACTTAACTCCTCTCATGTATATTTCTAGCGACTGATTCTTATATGGTTACTGGGCAAGTTTAGGTAGAAGGCGTCTATCAGGCTTGCTTAATCGGGGAATTTCAGTTGAGCGCCGGTCGC
>AWOL01S0322997.1:0-21380 GCA_000715115.1 Nicotiana otophora | reverse complement strand
GTGGAACTTCCTGTCCAAGAACTTTTCGAACAACTCAACTTGCTCAAGTTCTTCCGTTGTGGACTTTGTTGCATTTGTTTCTTCTAGTACCTGGAAATATCTTGGTACCTGATAGGATTCTGATGACTCCTCCCCGTGGTTGACTTCGTTCGGCTCGGGAGCTGGCATCGGTTCCTATAATTGCTATGTTGCATGCTCCTTCCCTTTTCTATTGGAAATTGATATTGCATTCATATCCCTTACCGCCGGTTAGTCTCTACTTATTTGTTTAATTTCGTGGGGAGTTGAGAATTTCAGTAATTGATGATATGTTGACGACACAGCCTTCATATCGTGCAATCATGGTCTCCCTAAGATAATATTGTAAGCTAGATCGCCATCTACTACTTCAAAAGAGGTCGTCTTTATTACCCCTTCGGCATTCGTAGGCAACAGAATCTCTCCTCGGGTTGTCACACTTGCCAAATTGAACCAGGTGAGGAGTTTTGAGGCCAGAATAATACTTCCGGTCAGCTTGGCTTGCTCCAGCACTCTCCATTGGATAATATTGGTTGAACTTCCTGGGTCCACGAAGACACGTTTAATTTTAAAATTGAAAACATTGAGAGAGATTACAGGGCATCGTTGTGCGGTAGCAGTAGTCCATCTGTGTCTTCCTCCATGAAAGTAATGTCGTACTCAGGGACTTTCCGGAGTCTCTTACTATAGGTTATTGACACCTTCATCTTTTGCTGCCAAAAATGTCACACTATTAATCTCGTTTCCCCCGAAAATCATGTTGATCGTCAGACGAGGAGTAGCTTTTCCCTCTTTAGATGATTTCGTGTTATCCTGGTTACGACCGTAGTTGTTTTTGGCCCGGTCGATTAAGAATTCTCTGAGGTAGTCAGTCTTTAGCAATGTCGCCACCTCCTCGCACATATGCTAGCAGTCCCTAGTACGATGGCCATTGGTCCTGTGATATTCACACCATAAATTAGGATCTCTATGACTCGGATTAGATCTCATTGGCTTTGAGAACCATGCTTCCTTAATATTCCTCATAGTCGACACTAGTTCCACTATGGTGACGTTGAAGTTGTATTCGGATAACCTAGGGTAAGAGGAATCTTGGGAACCCGATATCTCTTTATTCTACAATGATCTGTCATTTCAGTCGCGATTAGTGCTCCCGGTATAGAATCTATTTGCCAACCAAAAACCTTGGACACGTCCTTCGGCCCTTTCATAGGGCAAAAACCGTCCTCTAGAAGACCGTCGATCTGTGCCTAAATCATCCCTTTATTTCTCCTTATTCTTATCAGGGTCCCGACCCTTGGTTGATGCCGGGAAACCGAGCTGGTCATCCTTAATTCTTATTTTTGACTCATACCGGTTGTGAACATCTACCCATGTTATTGTTTGAAGCTCGAGCAGACTTTATTTCAATTTCTGTGAAGCGTCACAGCTCCTCGAATTCAGCCATTTAGTAAATGCTTAAGCTACCCATTCGTCTGGTACAACCGGTAGCAACATCCTTTCTTTCTGGAATTTGGTCACGAACTTCCACAGCAATTTGGACTCTCTTTATGCAATGCTGAATATGTCGGCCTTTCGGGCCTGTACCTTCCTGGCCCCGGTATGGGCCTTGATAAAAGAATATGTGAGCATCTCGAAAGAATCGATTGAATGCTCGGGTAAAAGAGAATACCATGTTTAAGCCCCTTTCGTGCGGAGCTAAGTTATTCCCATTCACTGCCATTGTATTGGTAGTGATGTGCTCCTGAGGATCCGAAGTCCCATCATACTTTGGCATGTTTGGCATCTTGAATCGCTTCGAGATTAATTCTAGTGTCGCGCTTGGTTTGAATGGCAATTAGATTTATTTCTTTGAGTTCGGTCCTTTTAATACTGGTGGTGCACCCGAAATTTGATCCATTTGAACGTTTATTTCCCTCATAAAATGTATGAGTTCTATTTTTAAAGGGATCATTCTCATTGTTGTTACCGGATCCGCTATTGTTCCCCCCGGACCTATCGAAGCAGACTTCGCCCCTCGGGGTATTATTGTCGAACCTATGCGTTGTTCAGTTTGCCGGAGCATCGAGAGGAATCGGACCCTATCCATTCGCGTAGTTTGAAGCGCCTAACAACACTTGCCTCAACTTCGTCATGACCTGATCCTGTCGTGGGAGGTGGCCTATAATAGCCTTTTGTTGCTCCCTCGGGATCCTTACTATTTTAACGACGTGCTCATCTTCAGCGTCATCAGAAGTTTCTTCTCAAACATGTCGTGGATATTGTCCTCCATGGAATGGCGTGGCCTCATCCCCCTCGTTGCAAATATCACTTATTGAGTCTTCGTGCTGAGGCTGATTTTCTTGGGCCTCAACGTTGTGTGCGATGTTGACATCATTATATACCATTTTTTTATGATTTTTGCCAAGAATAGAGAATCAAACAGGTTAGTAATAGATGCAAGATCAATTCAATTAAACAACTGTCTAAGCCCCACAGTGGGCCCCAAACTATTTACCCGTAAAATGGTACAGTTGAATTTATACGTGATTTATAGACAATTGAATCGATTTGATCCCAAAATGATAAATAAATTAAACAATAATGTAAGACATAGCGTTGAAATCGAGATAACACATCAGAAATCCTAGTTTCGGGAGCAGATCTTCCGAAAGCAGTAGTAACGATATTAATAAGCAAGAAGATAAAATATTATTAAGCTTTTAAACAGTATATAACATAAGCTTATAAGAAAATTCTTCCCCTTCCAATGGTTGTTGAACTCATTATTTATAGTTGCTCATAGGGAATAAGGTCCTAGGATCAAGCCTCTCTTAAATGACAATTATGGGGGACATTGAATAATGTGTAACGGCAGGCTATAAATGTCATATTCTCTATAACGGACTACATACTTAATGTTATAGAATATTTTTCATTAAATGTTACCGGGTGGCAGGCATTTACTTTGTCTTTATGAGCAACATTACTTTCGGGAACAAACAAAATTGCTGCCCTCGGACGTGATTGCCATTTGTCTTGCTTTCCATCTGGCTTCGGCTCCACATGTCGCTTCATTATGCGAACATTTATTATGAACATGTTTTACCCTATACAATCATGCTATGTTACTGATCTTCGTGTCAAAATATTATTCCCTCAGATCCAATTTAATTGAGTTTTTGAATACTTTCAATGAACAAATTAAGGTTAATTATTAATTAATGGTAAAAGATGAATTTCGTAATATGTGTGAAAATAATAAAAAAAATTAATTAAAGTGTACCGGATGAAGTAATAATATTATTCATTATTACTTCTGTAACGTAATATTTTTGGTTAAGGTCCGACGCAGGACACAAATAAGAGATTCTATCGGAGAAAGTTATGATTCAACATATATTATCGGATTATAATATTTTTAGGCTATAAAGATATTTCAAAAATAGGTAATGCATGTCGACAAATATTGTATTCTCTTCGTTTTCTTTTATAATTTTATTTTTCTTTTTGCACTACTCTTAGGAAAATATTAAGTAAGTATTTATTTTACTAAATTATTCTCATTAATGGTAATTTAAAAATCTAATCTAGACTACTAACTTTTCAATTAATTTGGAAAATGATTACTTAAGAATAGGGGTAAAATTTAGAAACTAACTAATTCACTCTTAATTTGTTAAAATAGATAATTAAAAAAATATTTTTAATATATTAGACATGTAAAAGGAAAATAAGGAAGTACAATATTACTGATTATTAGTAACTTTTTCATATCAACATTAAGACCTCATTTTTTTTTAAAGATTAAGACATATGAATCTGAATACATATCTGAATATTAAAATCTAAATTAAGATTATCACATAATCTGAATAATGTCACGACCTAAAATGCACTAATCGTGATGGCACATAACCCGACCCTCTAGGTAAGCAATTAACAATAATCCAATTCAAATAAGATTTACTGAGAAGATAAATGATGAAATAACTAACCTTTTATACAACAACCCAAAGACCAGCAGTACAAATCACGAGCTTCTAAGACTTAGAGTTTACAAAGCTAGTATGAAATAAATACATCATCTGTTCGAAATATACATAAACGGACTTATAAATCTAAAGCTATCAAGAGCAAGAGGCAGCTATAACTGGAACGCAGATACATCTTCAATGCCAACTCCTGCATACACAGCAACATCAACTCCAAAATCTACACACAAAGTGCAGGAGTGTAGTGTGAGTACAATCGATCCCATGTACTCAATAAGTAACAAACCTAATCTTAGGTTGAAAGTAGTGACGAGCTAGAAAAATGGTCAGAGTCTAACACCAATAGTCAAGAACAACTCCTAATAATATAATAAAAGAAATACAAGTAATAACTCAAAGATATTATGCTTAGCTCGTTCATAGTTACGACAAATAGGCATGCTTTTCAGATATAATAGTAAAACCCAAATCTTTGACCGAAAATCACCAAAATATGAGGGTAAATCAGAAAACTGTAAGTTTTCCCAAACTTTCAACAACAGATAAGATATTTGATTATCAGATAACATGAGAAAAATACATCTCTATGCTTACATGTTAATATGTATGTCATGTCATCAATTATGATATACCGTCTAGCATGAGGAATGTACATCTCAATGCCTACATGTCAAATGTATATGTTAGATCGTGAATGTCACAACACCATATAGCATGAGTAAAATGCATCTCTATACTTACATGCCAAGTATGCATGTCAAATGTAATACATCACATTAATAATCCCAGGTACTCACACTCTCAGAGTACTCAATCAGTCTGCCTCAAACTCCCACTCATCACACACCATCACTCAGCACTGTATGGGAACCTACGCTCACTCCTGGTATGTCAGACTTCGGAGGGGTGGATCCTGCCCAAGCTGTTACACCCCATATTTTTGTACGTGAGAGTACGTCATAAGTCAATTGATGTAAGCTCAGAAATCAGATCATCTTTAAAAATACATAAAGTAAGTTAATCATGTTAACTTGGAGGTTACAAATATTTAAAATCACAAAATTAGAATTTAAATGAATTGAAGAAAATAAGTTTCGTCAAAAGACGACAAGTTGCGAATGTTATAACATGTACTTTTAGGGTGAGACTAGGGTGCTCAAAATTATAATAAGGTTATGTTATGAGTTATTTTAGTCTTATGATTTTCGTGTGTTATGTTTTAAAGTCAAGCGAGTTGTGGAACAAAAGTTGGCAAAGATCATCACAAGTTACATTCATAAATATGCTGAAACTTAGGTCAAATGTAGATGATCATTTCTCCCAATGTACTTATAATTATGGGATGATCTACCTACAAAATTAAAGATTTACGAGTCTAGTTTCTAACGGATTAAACCTTTCATTGATACAACATTGGAGTAGAGAGATATTCATATTTTTGCAAGATCGCGCAGACTGCATAGGTGACAAGTAGGTGTGTCACTTAAGCTTATTAAGCAATATATTTCGTGTGTTATATGAAGTCTTTTCGGGGAATATTATATACCAAATTGAATATCTTGGAATTTAGTTTCTAACTCTCTTAACCGTTCATTCATACGACATCTGGATAAAAAAATATAAGCTTCGGAAGAAGGGCTAATGCTAGGATGCCAAGCTAACACCTCTTTGAATTTTCAAAAGTTGAAATATATAGGTTTTAAATCGTCTTTCTCTTCATTATTCATAGAACACGACCAGATGACCCCCATAAACTTACCCTTAAGCTCTCTACAAGGGTTCTAAAGAAGACTAATATCCCGGGTATGAAATCAAGAAGCAATAATATTAGAACGATCCTTACGACGTAAGTATCGCTATATCACCTCTCTTTTTCTTGTTGTTTGAGTTTTGAAAGGTACTTCATAGTTACGAAAATGCCTAGTTTCTATATTTAAGCTTTTAAATATTAAGTAATATTGATAAATTCATTTTCTAATAATTAGAACTCACGGGACGGTGATCAAAAGCCGTGAGTTCGATTTATTTAACTTTTAGTGGACTATTTTGTAGCCCACTCGTGTTGGCCTATTGTGCTGCTGATTTATGGAGTTTGGAAGGATAAAGGGCATGGAGAAACACCACATGTGTTTAGTAGGCCGGTCGCTCGTCGTTGCAATTTCAAGCTAATTAATAACTTGTTGATTGGGTGTGTTATGGTATGTTTGGGGTTTTTGTTGTATTAAAGGTCATGAATTGTAGTTAGGTTGTTTTTGAGTTGCTGGTTGTATTGTGTTTTTATCTCGCCTATAGTAGGCTTGAGGGAGCAGTAAAATCAGGGGAAATGCTGCCCGTTTTATCTTAGAATTGAGTTATCATTTGAGATACGTGATATACTAGCGCTATCTACGTTGTACATGTATTTCTTTGTTATAGGGTTGGCACGCTAGTTGTCGTAAGCTTGTTGTTGAGTTGCATTGACGACTTGAGGTATGTTAAGGCTAAACATTTCCCTTCATTTTGGAATAATCTCATAACTGCATGTGTTTGATAACGAGACATTAAAAGAAGTTCGTATTCCTGACTTATGTACATTATCCTAGTCTTATAAGTTACAGTATTCTCCCTTATCAGGACTTTATATTCATTTAGTATTGTCTTCTTTTAGCTATATATATGTATATATATATAATAGTATTTTCACCATCACCGAGCTATAATCGGTGGGCAGGCCCCTATTGGGCAGCCTCTGATCAGATGGTAAGTTATATACCGAGCCTACTATAGTCGAGCGCCTATGAGCAAGCCCAGAATGGCCGTGATACAGAGCCTAGTATGGTTGAGCGCCTATGAGCGAGCCTACTACGGCAGAGCAGTTACACATACCGAGCCTTATAGGGTCGGGAAACTATTTTACTTACTATATTGCGAGAGATGAGTCAGTATCAACAGGTAAGCATATTTTCTAATTACATTTGACTCCCAGGTGCTTTCAGTTATTATATTATTAGTTTAGTTTCAACTTTCAGTTATTCTTTTTCCTTACATACTTAGTCTATTATTTCGTACTTATGTCCTTTTTGTTGGGGACGCTGCATTTCATGCCTGCAGGTCCTAATAGACAGCTGGATAGACCTTCCCGGTAGACAAAGTCAAACATCAGCTTGGTTGGTAAGCTCCACTTCCTCGGAGTTATCAGGTCTATACCTTGGAGTCCATTTTATATATACAGGTTTGATAGGTAGCTTGAGGCCCTGTCCCGACCATGATACAATTTTGTTATCCCTAGAGGCTTGTAGACGAGTCATGTATATTTTTTATGTCAGTATTTTGGCATTACTAGCCCTATGTAGATGTTTAGTTTGGTATTGCTGGTTGTAAACGCTATTTTCAGATGATTCATAATATGGCCTCATCGGCCTAAGTTGAGGGTTACCCCTCCAGAGTTCATAGTTATAGAGTGGTACGCTCATGCCGAGTATGGCACCAGGTGCCGGCCAAGCCTCTTCAGGTTTGGGGCGTGACACAAGTGGTAATATAAATCCAATATGGCTTACTACGACGTTCATCCCGATCCCATAATAACAGATAAGCGGTATGACCTGCTGCAGCATGCAACCTAATCCCATAATAATAAATAAGCCAATAAGGCCTGCTGCATCGTGCAACCCGCTCCCCAATATCACTCACAATCCAACTTTCAGGCCCCAACTCGGTCATCAATCTCTTGTCCAGGCTCACAAGTTTCACACCACTTAGCCCAAAAAATGATAACAGAGACTGAGATATGATATGCAAATAAATAATATGACTGAGCACATAATTGCAACTTAAGCAAATAACTCAACAACAAAAATGACCTTAGTGGGTCCCAACAAAATAAGTACATAGCCTAAACATGATTTATAATACAGATCACAACTCAATTACTCTAACACATATGAATTACATGGATAGACACAAGACTAGATAACTACACAGTACCACCAGAATCAACCAAGTTAACATTACCACAGTACACACCCACACGCCCGTCACCTAGCATGTGTGTCACCCAAACACTAACCATATAACACGTATTCTAGAGATACATACCCTTAGTACCAAGTTTAGAAGTGTCACTTACCTCGAACAAGCCAAATCCAATACCGAGCAAGTCAATCGATACTCTAGAAATGTCATCCCGTGCATATCAACCTCCGAACAATTCAAAACTAGCCAAAAGCAACTCAAATACATCAAATAATGCCCAAGAAAACAATCTCAAATTATAAAGGATAAATCTTTACGCATTTACTCAAAGTCAACCAAAACGTCAAACTCGGGCTTGCACCTCGAAATCTGAAAAACATATAAAATCCGATAACTCATTTAATTACGAGTCCAACCATACTAATTTCACTCAAATCTTACTCCGAATCGATGTTCAAAACTCAAAAATTTACTTTAGGAAAGTTTAGACAAAACCCCCCAATTTCTCTTTTGAAATCATCAATTAAATTCCAAAAACGAAGATGGAATCACCGAGTATAATCAAAATCGAGTATAAAATACTTACCCCAATCCATGTGGTGAATACCACCTAAAAAGTGCTTTAATCCAAGCTTCATAGCTCAAAATATACTAAAATGTTTGAAACATTCGAAAACGAGTACTTAAAGGTATACTCCAGGTATAATCTTCGCGAACGCAGAAGGGCACTCGCATTCGCGATGAACAAAAACTCACCGCTAAACAAAGACCCTATGCATTCACGGCAAAGACCTTGCAAACGCGATGCACAGTAGATCCAAACCTTTGCGAATGCGGCGGCTACTTCGTGAACATGAAGACATTTCCTCCAGCTCTTAGCTTCTCAACTCAACTCTAAGCGAATGCGAGTTGGGGGATGCGAACGCGATGCTCAAGCCTCAAAAAGGTATGCGAACGTGATTACCTAGTCATGAACGGTATGAAGGAAATACCCAACTCCAATATACACTATGCGATCGCGAAAAAGGTCTGAAACACCAGAAATTAGTAGTGCCAAAGAAAATGGAAATGATCCGAAACTCACCCGAGCCCCTCGGGACCCCGTCCGAACATACCAACAAGTCCCATAACATAACACAGACTTACTCGAGGCCTCAAATCACGCATTACAACATCAACATCATGAATCGCACCTCAAATCGAACTTAATAAACTTTTGAACTTTTCACTTCCAAAACTTGAATCGAACCATATCAAATCAGCTCGGAATGACCTTAAATTTTGCACACAAGTCCCAAACGACATAAAGAATCTATTACAATTTTCGAAACCACAATCCGATCCCGATATCATCAAATCCAACTCCCGGTCAAACTTATGAATATTTCAAACCTTCAAATTGCCAACTGTTGCCAATTATGCAGAAACCTTCTAAAAATATCCAAATGCAAATCCGGACAAGCGCCCAAGTCCAAAATTATCCTCCGGACCTAACGGAACCATCAAAACTCCAATTCAAAGTCAAATACTCAAAAGTCAAACTTGGTAAACTCTTCCAATTTAAAGCTTCCTAGTTGGGAATCATTCTTCCAGATCAATCCCGAAACACCTGAACAACCAAAACTGACGATTCACACAAGTCATGATACATCATATGATGCTAATCAAGACTTCAAACAGCTGAACGGAATGTAAGTTCTCAAAGAAATTGGTTGTGTCATTACATTCTCCCCCACTTAAACATACGTTCATCCTCGAACCTGCCAAAAGTCATTCCAAAGTCGTCATATCAATGTGTAACCTTACCATGCACATACCCGGGGGTGATCCCATGTCACCTAAATCCATATAAGTCCGTCAACTCAACATTACTAAAGATTCTTACTTCAACCTTAACCCATAAACCTTGGAACCCCATTTCCAACATTCAGAATTCCTTATAAGACCCGAATCTCGCATCTACACACTGTATAAATCTGAACAACGTGTATCAAGACATAACCATAACTCAAGATGTAATCACATGATATATCACATAACTCGCTTACTCGTTGCAATAATTTCTGATTACGGTAGCTGCTCAAAACAAACTCGGTACCGGTAATGAACCTCATATAAAATAAAACTTCATTGAAAACCTTCGTACACTGTCGATGATTAGAGAAACATGCAGAAACTTATAACCACTCATCAGATCAACAAGTCATGGAGCTCTCTCTCGTCCGACAAGAACCAAAGCCAAACTCTAAGCCAACTTCTAAAATTATTCTTCCAAACATACTGAAATCAAATCCGATAGTACCCATTCTAGGTCCAATTACCTTATCTCATCAAACACAACCATTCTATTGACATGCCACACCAATACAACCTAAAGCCACAAACCGTGCAATCCGTGCACTAATAAGAAACAATTCAAATATACTCAACATGGAAAATGAATCAAATGAGAGAACCGTCCTGCAAGTTCAACAAGTACCACCACAAGCGCATTGTTATGAACCCATCATACATGGTATAACCAAGACACACGAATCTATCACAGAGGATCATATCTCAACATAACCCCGCTGCAAAGCATGACCCCATCCAAACAGCGGTCTGTATGAAATACCTCGAGCCACAATGCTAAAAATCAACAACCACATGCAATTCGACATCAAGTACACAAAGTGCATGACCATAACCATGGAGGATAAAATAACATAATATACCACAGCCAGGAAATACCACAACCAAGGTGCAATCAACCATTCAACACCCCAATAACCATCTCGCTCGAATTTCACTACAAGGCCCAAACAGAACTGCATCATGTGTGCATATAACCAACAAAGTAAAACCCATTATAGCATAGAAGAGTAACACATACAACATATCATAACACGAACAAGATCAACTCTAACCGAATGACACACCCCTCAATATTAATAGTTTTGAGTCAACAAATTCGACCGGTGTAGAATACACATCCTCATCGGGCCTACCAATGGGCCCCCAAATCAACTTTGGTCATCCCCAAATGGATAAATCGCCCTCAAAAGGTCCATAATGATCTAACCATAAGACGTACCACCATTTGGCTAACGTTGGACACATCTTCACAGTCTGTAACCCCGAAACAATCTATTTCTGAGAACTCCCAGTCTCCAAGTCCACGGAACACATGAACCACCATAGCCGATCCCAACTCTACCACTCAAATGACTAACACATCTCTCATACACTATTATCCCATAATAAATACTTCTATAATTCTCCCGGACCATACAGTAAAATGTGAATATCGACCGCCGATCAACCGGCGAGTACCGCAATACCAATGAAGTATCCGAAGTCAGAGCACAATGTGCCTTCTAAAATGCGCACTCTTCTCAGGTAATACCAAGTAGTAATGGCATTTATCTAAATATCTAAAATCGTCCATATTTTTCAAAATTCATGACCTTCCCTCCGAAACTGAACCGCCACCTTGTATATGCAAATCTCAATCCCACCGGACGCACCGAATCTATCATGCCATCATGTGAAAAGTATAAGAATCTCATTATTAACTCTGAGTCACAAGCAGAATACATACTCGATCAGTCAGAAACCTTTCACTTGATCCCATCCAGGAGAAAATCATAACACGCCACATACCCCTCATAGTTGTAGATAATATCCATCTCAAGTTGTGGCATCGAGAACACTTTGAAACCCATTTATACATAACCAAGTCATTTGAATTGAATCCCTCTAACTTAACCTAGTCACGCAGGTCGCCAAACACAAGAGTATTTCCACAAAATACCTATAGAGACTCACCACATCATAAGTACCTAAATAACCGATCATAACCATTACTGTGTTGATCCAACCTACTACCAAGTTTTCTTATTTCTTTAAGTTCCATCCGAATTACCCTCAAGTTGACACTTCTCTTTGCTAGAACACCACAATCCTTACCCAAAGCTCACCACAAGAGATCCTAACATAAAATAACACCGCCCTAAGGCCCATAAGCCATTGTATTCCTTTTTAAGCACCCCAAAAATATGACAACGGAGACACCCACTCTGAAGACCCTCTGTGAATCTAAAGTTATTACTTTTACCTTTTTGATACCGAAATGTAGAATCCATAGTGATACAGAAAAACCGCAAGTCTAAGCACCATCCACTGCAAATCACATATTCGGAAAATTCTCAATTGCTACATATAAATCTTGAATCCATTAGAACCTTCTCGAGAGTCATCCACTCTTGTCTAATCTCAATTGCACCGCGGGCCGAACAACATATGCCCCATTAGAAAAATAACACCCAAAGAAGTAATCCACACCCTAAGCAACTGAGTGAATCATTTTTTTTTTTGATACATTATATCCATCACGAACAGCAACTCTAAACTATTCCCAAGACTTCCATATATCCATAAGGTGTAATACAACATGTATCTAGAATTTTCTTTGCTTAAGTCATCCTCAAAACCAACCTTTGCAAGTCATAACCGATCCACAAGTATGCCTCAGACCGAAACCAATACAACACATAACCATGCAATCAAATCGCTGATGGTAGACTCTCCCACTTGGCTCAAAGCCATAGAACAAAATATCTGATAACTCACAATACCCATACTCTATTACTTCTATAATCCCGCAGTGAGATTCAGCTAAATTCTATACAAGCTTAAGCAACACAAACCATAAAATACCTCAAATTATTTGCTAAGCTCGCATTCATCCTTGTGACAGTCAGGTCAACTTTCTCAACCGATCCAAACTCAAATCACAACACATATAACCCACTAGTAGAAAGAAACTCTCCACACAACATCATAAGGGTCACACATGCGTAGTTTACCCCGCAGGTGATAATCCACCTGCTTAGCCTCAAACTGACATCCCTCTATACTCTTTCACGGCCACAACTATTATGCAATCACTTAATCTTCCTGAGCCTGAACTCGTCAATAAGACATGAGAATCTACTTCGTTCCACATATAAACAACATGAAATATCCCTCAACATGATCATAACTCGAGACAGTGCAACACATCAAGACAAAATTCAAGCATCCAATAGTCCTTTTTACATCCCAAGTAACCATTCTCGTAACATCAAAGCCATCTGAGCACATCTCGCAGTCATATGATACACATCATATAGTTATCCAACCAATCACCGAGCCGCCAATCCCACTCATAGGGACACCATCGGATATAGAAGTCAAAATGCACATACTCATACAACTGAAACCATCGAGCCCAAGCTGCGGTCAAAACCCGACCTCAAGTCCTCAAGACTGGCCCAACTCCAAAACACAGAAAAATGCATCTCGCATCTCATCCATGAAATTGCAAGTCGAACGTTCACACACGCATACGAGTGAGTGAAAGGAATTCAAAAAGATATACTTCAAGCTGAATCAATGTCGCACAATAAGGAAAGAAAGATGGGAGGTTTATCCTAAATGCCAGGTAGCCTCTCGAAGAAAGGTATGGATGTCATTATACCGAACCGCAAGACTCTACTAGACACCTGCTCATGACTTGTAGAACCTATGAACCTAGATCTCTGATACCAACTTGTCACGATCCAAATTTCACTAGTTGTGATGGTACCTAACCCGACCCGCTAGGTAAGCTAATTAACAATAATCCAATTCAAATGAGATTTAATGAGAAGATAAATGATGAAATAACTAACATTTTATACAACAACCCAAGGACTGATAGTACAAATCATGAGCTTCTAAGACTTAGAGTTTACAAAGCTAATATGAAATAAATACATCATATGTTCGAAATATATATAAACATATTTATAAATCTAAAGATACCAAGAACAATAGGCAGCTATAACCGAAATAGAGATATATCTACAATGCCAGCTCCCACCATACACAATAACATCAACTCCAAAATCTGCACGCAAGGTGCAGAAGTGTAGTATGAGTACAACCGACCATATGTACTCAATAAGTAACAAACCTAACCTTAGGTTGAAAGCAGTGACAAGATCGGAAAACGGTTAGAGACCAACACCAGTAGTCAAGAATAACTCGTAATAATATAATAAAAGTAGTACAAGTAATAACTCAAAGATATTATGCTCAGGTCATTCACAGTTACAGAAAATAGGCATGCTTTTCAAGTATAACAGTAAACCCAAATCGTTTATTCAAATCACCAAAATATGAGGGTATATCAGAAAATTGTGATTTTTCCCAAACTTTCAACAACAGATAAGTTATTTGATTATCATATAACATGAGAAAAGTACATCTTTATGCTTACATGTCAATATACATATTACATCATCAATTATTATATACCGTCTAGCATGAGGAATGTATATCTCAATACCTACATGTCAAATGTACATGTCAGATCATGAATGTCATAACATTGTATGGCATGAGGAAATGAAATCTCTATGCCTACATGCCAAGTATGCATGTCAAATGTAATGCATCACACTGATAATCCTAGGTACTTACACTCTCAGAGTACTCAATTTGTCTATCTCAAACTTCCACTCATCACACACCATCACTCAACACTGTACGGGTATTTGTGCTTACTGCTGGTATGTCAGACTCCAGAGGGGTAGATCCTTCCCAAGCGCTAATATAAAGCCAATATGGCCTACTCCGGCGTGCATCTCAATCCGATAATAATAAATAAGCCGATAAGGCCTGTTGCGGCGTGCAACCCGATCCCATAATAATAAATAAGACAATAAAGCATGTTGTAGGGTACAGCCCGATCCCCAATATCACTCACAATTCGGCTCTTATGCCCCAACTCGATCATCAATCTCTCTAGTCTCACGGGCTCACAAATCTCATACCATTCAACCCAAACAATGATAACATGATGTAACAGTAAATAATAATAGAGACTGAGATATGATATACAAATGAATAAATATGACTCAGTACATACTTGCAACTTAAGAAAATAACCCAACATCAGAAATGACCTCAGTGTGTCCCAACAGAATAAGCACATAGCCTAAACATAATTTCAATCATGAATCATAGCTCAATTACTCTAACATGTAGGAATTACACAGATAGAGATAAGACTAGATAACTACACACTACCACAGAATCAACTAAGTCATAAGTACCACGGTGCACGCCCATACACATGTCACCTAGCATATGCGTCATCACAACACCAGCTATATAGAATGTATTCCAGTGATTGATACCCTTACCAAGTTTAGAAGTGTTACATACCTCGAACAAGCCAAATCTAATATCAAGCAAGCGAAATAATACTCTAGAAATATCACCCTGCGCGTATCAACCTCTGAACGACTAGAAACTAGCTAAAAGCAACCCAAATACATTAAATAATGCCTAAGAAAACAATCACAAATGATAAAGGTTGAATCTTTACACATTTATTCAAAGTCAACAAAAAGTAAAACCCATGCCCGTACTTAGAAACCCGACATAACTTACAAAATCCGATAACCAATTCAATTACGAGTCCAACCATATTAATTTCACTCAAATCCGACTCTGAATCGATGTTCAAAGCTCAAAATTCACTTTAGAGAAGTTTAGACAAAACCCCCCAATTTCTCTTTTGAAATCGTCAATTAAATGGCAAAAAAGAAGATGGAATCACGGAATATAATCAAAATCGAGTATAAAACACTTACCTAAATCCATGTGGTGAAAATCGCCTCAAACATCACCTTAAAGCGAGCTCCATAGCTCAAAATATACTAAAATGTCTGAAACCTTCGAAATAGAGTACTTAAAGGTCTTCTCCAGGTCCTTCCGCGTTCGTGATGAACAAAAACTCACCTCCACAAAAAGACCCTACTCGTACGCGGCAAAGACTTAGCGAAGGCAATGCACACAACAGATCCAAACCTTCTCGAACGCGACTACTACTTCGCGAACTCGAAGACATTTCCTCCAGCTCCCAGCTTCTCAACTCAACTCTACGCGAACGCGAGCTGATGGACTCGAACGCAATGCCCAGGTCTCACAAAGGTATGCGAATGCGATATCCTAGTCACGAATGCGATGAAGGGAATATCCTGCTCCAATTTACACTACGCGATCGCGACCCAATCTTCACGATCGCAAAGAACATCTGAAACACCAGAAATCAACAGTGCCAAAGAACATGGAAAAGATCTGAAACTCACCCGAGCCCTTCGGGACCCCGCCCGAACATACCAACAAGTCCCATAACATAAGATGGACTTACTCGAGGCAACTAATCACGCATAACAATATCAAAATCACAAATCGCACCTCAAATCGAACTTAATGAACTTTTGAACTATCCACTTTCAAAACTCGTGCTGAACCATATCAAATCATCTCGGAATGATCTCAAATTTGTACACAAGTCTCAAATAACATAACGAAGCTATTCCAATTTCAGGAACCACAATCCGAACCCAATATCATCAAAGTCAATTCCCGGTCAAACTTATGAACATTCTAAACCTTCAAATTGCCAACTTTCACCAATTAGTGTCGAAACTTTCTAGAAATATCCAAATGCAAATCCGACCATACGTGTCACGATCCCAATTGCTTTTCGTAGAATGTCGTGATGACACCTAGTCTCTAAGACTAGGTAAGCATAACACTTGCTGATTAAGTAATATATATTTTTTACCAAATAACTATTAAGCATGAAACAAAAGTTTCTATAATAAGCCAACAATCTCAACATGATACAATATCCCAAAACTGGTAGTACACATCATAAGCTTTTCTAAGAGTCACTAGAAATAATAATACATCACTGTCCCGGAATAATAGGAAACAATAGAAGTAAAAGACAACAGAAGCTAACTTTGGAGCTTGCGAGCGTCAAAGAGGTATACCTTGAAGTCTCCAGCCACACCTGCATATGTCTCATCTCAACTCGATCAAAAGTAACTGGATCTGCAAAAAATGTGCAGAAGCATAGCATGAGTACACTACAACAGTACCCAGTAAGTATCAAGCCTAACCTCGGTAGAGTAGTGACGAGGTCAGGTCAAGACACCTACCAGACATGTAAACTTGTACAGGATATAACTTAAATCTGACAATGGAAAGAACGCCAATGTAAAACTAACAACAGAAGGATCACAAATTTACAATCAATAGTGAAAATAATAGAAGCACGAATAGCCACAAGGAATAGACAGTAATAAAGAAATGGATGACGACTCAATCCATCAAGTCATTCCAAATGCACAATTTACAACAAGAATTACCCGAGGTACAACTCCTCGAAATCTCAAATCATAAGTTACCACTTTCATATATTACACGTATAACATCTCGTGCCCATATTTTTCCAAATTCTTTTCGCACGGCAAAAATCCACGTGCCACCATATACATTGTATCCGTATCAAATGCTACTTTAAAATATTCAAAAGATTTAATCATTTACAATAAGGCATAATAACAACCTGGTATAAAGTAGGAAATCAATTGAGAAAAATGAGTTTATTTAAATATTATTTGGGTGAAGAAAATAGCATTTTCAATTAAAATAAAGCATCGGATAACTACTAAATTAAATTTAGAATTTGTTAAATAGAAATATAATAACGATTTATAAGTAAGATAAAATCATCAGATAGGGTGAGGAGTTTAAGTTGAAAAAATTAATTAAAGTAAAACATGACAACGATTAAGAATAGTAAAATACTGAATGAAACTACGAGTTTTAACGTAAGAGTCACATACGATAAGCATGTTAATAATTCCTTTATTTAAAACCACTGTATTACCAACAACTTAACATGGTATGGGATAATGACTCAGCGTAGTAAATTCATCTTAAAAATAAATTCACCAAAATAATAGTAATAGGAAAGGAAAACAGGAAAGGATGGCAAAGCAATAAGCTAGTGAAAACAACTCAATCCTCGAAATCAGTAAACCCCGAAATATTAGTCCTCAGCATCTCACATGATAAATACCGAAAGCTAACACAATACAATAATGAATACAACACACACAATCCGTTGCGGCGCAACCCGATCCCACCGTACAAATACAATCCTCCCTTATTTCACCATATCAATATCAAGAATAATATATAAAATCTGTTGCGGCGCGCAATCCGATCCCACCGTATCAATATCAAATTCTCCCTTATTTCACCATATCACATAATCCTCCCTTATTCCACCCGTTGTGGCGTGCAACCCGATCCCACCGTATTATCATTTCACGATCCTCCTATATTTCACCTTTTGCGGCGCGCAACCCGATCAACAAGCAATTTAAATTAACAACAACAATCTAATAACTCAATATAGAAGAATTTCTATAGTCAAAGGGTATGAGTACACGACAATAAAGGAACCACGTAATAATCAAAGGAATGCCATAAATATTACAAAAAATAACAGGACAAGTAAAGCACGTGACAACCAAGGTGTGCAAGTAAAATAATTAAGACAAGTAGCAAATAGGTACAGAATCATGGAAGGTAACAAGACAATAAGGAAGGCAATAACTTCAACTAAATCATGTAAGGGCAAAATAACAAGTAAGGGGTACAATAAGTTCTAACAACATCAAATAAAGTATGTAAGAGTAGATTAACAATGAGAGACATAACACGTTATGACAATTTAATTAAGGCATGAAAACAGTCTAGATAACCTAAACTGGTCAAATATCACATATAGTCCGTGTATCCACTCGTCACCTTGCGTACACGACTTACACATAGCACAAATAGCACAATCAACTCGAATCCTAAGGGTAATTTCTCCCACATAAAGTTAAACAAGATACGTACCTCAAAGAAGCTAAATTGATACTCTAAATTGACTTTCTTGTGTAAAACAACCTCCAGACGACTCAAATATAGCCAAAATAACTTCATATCATAAATAAAAATCATAGGAAACAATTCCGAATAATAAAGCTTCGATCTTTAAAGAAAACTAAAAAAGTCAGCCCAAAAAGTCAACCCCGGGCCCGCATCTCGGAACTTGATAAAATTTATAAAATCTGAATACCCACTTTGATACGAGTCCAACCATACCAAGATTATCAAATTCCGATATCAAATCTCCTATCGAATCCTAGTTTTAAATTTTTGAAAGATTTTACAAAAATTCCCATTTTCTCTTACTCAATTCACAAATTTAATGGTAAAAACAATTATGAAAGCATGAAATATAATCAATTCTGGGTGAAGAACATTTACCCTAAACCAACTGGTGAAGAACCCCTCCAAAATCGCTCAAATCAGAGGTCTCTAGCTCAAAAGATGATAAATAAAACAAAACCCTCGATTGGGAATTAATATTCTGTTGCCCAAGCATTTGCACATCGTGATCGTGGAAATACAAATGCGATCGCGAAGAAGAAATAACTACTGCCCAAAAATGCACTACGCTATCGCGAAAGAACATATGCTATCGCGAAGAAGAAATAACGCTGCCCCCACAAAAGCACTAAGCGAACGTGAATCAAGGGATGCGAATGCGGTTCACAGTAACCTCCGCTTACGCGATCGCGAACCATATGACGCGAACATGAAGAACAATAAACCTGGCCTCACCAGCATGGTCGCCCACTGTGCGATCGCGAAACAACAAATGCGAACGTGATGAAGAAGAACCCACACATATGCGATCGTGGACATCTCACTGCGAACGCGAAGAAGGAAAAATGATCGATCACAAAACATCCTATGCGATCGCGACTGGAACTTCGCGATCGCGAACAAGGAAATTAGGCACCAGCAAAACAATAGTCTAATAACATGGAGAAATGGCTCGTAATCCATCTGAAATACACTCGAGGCCCTCGGGACCCGGTCGAAAAATGCTAACAAGTTTCATAACATAACGTGGACCTGCTCGAGGCCTCAAATCACATCAATCAACATCAAAACTATGAATCGCACATTAAATCGAACTTAATGAACTTATGAACTTTCAACTTCTACAACTCGTGCCGAATCATATCAAATCAACCCGGAATGACGTCGAATTTTGCATGCAAGTCTCAAATGACACAACGAAGCTATACCAACTTCCGAAATCGAAATTCGGACCAGATATCAATAAAGTCAACTCCTGGTCAAACCTCTCAACCTTCCAAACTTCTAACTTTCCAATTTTTGCCAAAATGTGCCGAAACCTTCTAGAAATATCCAAATGCCAATCTGGGCATACGCCCAAGTCTAAAATCATCATCCGGACCTAACGGAGCCATAAAAACTTCAATCCAGGGTCAAACACGCAGAAGTCAAACTTGGTCAACTTTTCTAACTTAAAGCTTCAACAATGAAATTCATTCTTCCAAACTAATTCTGAATCACCTGAAAACCAAAACCGACGATACACACAAGTCGTAATACATCACACGGAGCTACTCATACCCCTAAACTATCGGGCGAAGGGCAAATGCTCAAAATGACCGGTCGGGTTGTTACAATACGCCAAGTCCAAAATCACCATCGGGATCTAACAGAACCATCAAAACTCCGATCCAAGATCAAATACTCAAAAATCAAACTTGATCAACTCTTGCAACTTAAAGTTTCCTAGTTGAGAATCATTCTTCTAGATCAATCCCGAAACACCTGAAAAATCAAACCGACGATTCACACAAGTGATAATACATCATATGAAACTAGTCAAGATTTCAAACAGCTGAACGGAATGCAAATGCTCAAAACGGCTGATTGGGTCGTTATAAATACACATCTGAATATATAGAATTTATTTTTATTTAAAAAATAATAAACATAAATTCAAATAAAATACTATATATTAATATGGTAGTTGGTGATGGTGATGGCTAACATAGTTGCTTGTGAGTGTCAACTAGAGGCGGTGGTTGCTGGTAATTTTGGTGATGGTGGTGGTTCCGGGTAATAACTAGTGGTGATTGCTAGCGATAACGATTATGGTTGAGAATGGTAGTTGTGGGTGATGATAGTTAATAATGGTGGGTGGTGGTGGTGAAGGTGATGGTTATGATTGAGGAAGGTGATGGTGTGTGATGGTAGCTTATAATGGCGAACGGTACCGGTTATGGTTATTGATGGTGATGAAGTGGTTGATTAACTCTACAATTAACAATTTAAGAATATTTGTCTTTTGTCAAAAAGTTAGAGTTATTATTTCATTTAAGTCTCCCCGGTGGCATAATAAGATATATTCTCCACGTTTTCAATTTTCTTATTCCAAATGTTTAAATTTGCAATAAAAATAAAACTTTCTAAAATTCTCAGTTTCTTATTTAAGCTAACTTATAATCGTAGAGATTGGGTACACGCACAACACACTAAAAGACTAGTAACATAAAAAGTAGAACAGTCAATGCTACCTAGTTCAATAAATGTAAAATTTGGCCATATTAAAAGATCGAAATGTTGTCCGAAATTCAACATTTTGACTAAAGACAATTATGGCAAGAGAACTGAAAAGCACAAATG
>AWOL01S0322929.1:0-22570 GCA_000715115.1 Nicotiana otophora | reverse complement strand
ACGGTTGATATCGGTCTCTGTTCGACCTTTGTTCTCTGTCGATCTCCCTTTGGTTTTTAGTAGGTGTCCTGTTCTGATGCATGGGTCCAGACGGAGCTCCCAACTGGTCATCTTTAACCCTAATTTTCGACTGATATCGGTTGTGTATATCTGCCCAAGTTATCGCTGGATACTCGATCAAATGTTTCTTCAGCCGACGTGATGCTATCGAACTTTGCTCGTTCAACCCTTGGGTGAAAGCTTGGACGGCCCAATCGTCTGTGACCGGTGGCAATTCCATGCGTTCCATTTGAAATCAGGATACGAATTCCCTCAGCATTTCATTACCCCTTTGCTTTACTTTGAAGGGGTCTGATTTCCTCGTTGCAACCTTTATGGCACCAGCGTTTGCCTTTAAGAACGAATCTGCTAAAATGGCAAAAGAATCGATGGAATTTGGCGGCAGATTATGATACCAAATCATCACTCCCTTCGAGAGGGTCTCCCCGAACTTTTTCAACAACACAAATTCGATCTCATCGTCCTCCAAATCGTTACCCTTGATGGCACATGTGTAAGAGGTGACGTGTTCGTTAGAATCAGTCGTACCGTTATATTTGGGAATTTCAGGCATACATAATTTTTTGGGGATTGGTTTTGGGGCCACACTCGAGGGAAAAGGCTTTTGTATGAATTTTTTCGAATCCAGCCCTTTTATCATTGGCGGAGCTCCGGGGATTTGATCGACCCTAGCATTGTATGTTTCCACTCTCTTGTCATTGGCTTTGACTCATTTTGTGAGTTCCTCGAGCAATTTAGTAATTTTGGGAGTGGTCCCCAATTCTTGCTCATTTCATTTCACTATGGCGGGCTCCGTTCTGGGGGTGATTTCTCGAAGCGGATTGGGATCTGGCATGCTTTGTATATGAGTTTGGATCTGCAACTGAGCTATCGCTACTTGTTGGGCTTGTAACATCTCGAAGATTATACGTAAGCTGGCTCCGATTTCCCCTACGTTATGGGTGTCTCGATCCACGGATCGAGTACCGCCCTGAATGTTTTTTTTCTGGTTCGGAACGCTGGTTCTCCTTAAGATCCACTTGCGAATTGACATCTAACGGTACTTCGGCTCAAATTTCGGGTACTTTAATTCGGGCCTCAGTGCCATCGCTAAGTGGCCTTCCGGCCCCGGGTACCAAGTTATTGGTTTCTTCTTGAAGGCCGGCTTCGTGGTCGCTAGGTAAAGCCATTGCTGATTCGAAGTTGTAAACTGGTATGTACTGCAGATTTATATCAAACAATCACTGTTATCCTTAGCCCCACGGTGGGCGCTAAACTATTTACCCGAAAAATCAAATAACGTTAAATTTGTGTATGGTTCTAAGGATATGTGATACAATTTGATACCAACTGTATTGAGAAATAGAAATATGTGTATTCTTGACTATGAGAATGGGAATAGTAAGCAAAAGAATGAATAAGGTAAAATAAAACAAGCACAAGAAGATATCTTTCAGTATGAGAAGTAATCTTTTGTTACAGTGTCTCCTGCCTGTCTATGCTTACAAGGATTCCCCCTTTTATAATAGAGGGATCCTACTTTATTTATAATAAAATAAAGCATATAGTGGAGGACACATGATGAATTGTCTCTTCCTCGATTCCCGCCAAGATTTTCTCCCTTAGTGTGGTTGTAACGACTCTTATTTGTGAGCTCGATACTAGCTCGAACTCGTTATTGGGTCGAGCCCTCGGTTTTGGCTTTGAGTTCGACCTTCGGGGTGGGCGTAGCGCATTTCCGACCTCGAAGCAATGTCGTGCGGATCAATTTGACTACGGGCTCGATAAAAGTATCGAGCCGACTCCTCGATCAGCCTTCGGACTCAAGGCTCGTTTGTACTGTCTTTAGAACTCATCCCGAAACTCTACTCCGGTTGCTTACCATTCGAACTCGATCGAACGTTGGAAGGCCGAAATCTATTTCGACCGTATACGATACTCTTTTTCTTTTCTTTTTTAACTTTAATCAAATGTTATCCAAACTCCTACTAATGGTCCTTCCCCTTTAATCCATTTATTGTACCACATTATTCCTCCTTCCCACCGTCCATTGATTCGTTGGTCTGCAAATATTTCATCCTTCTTGGATACTCTCTTCTAAGTATATGATCTTTTGTTAGTGTTATGGTTAATAATGTCGTTAGGAGATCCAAATTTTTTGGTAAGTAGTTGGAAACCTTACTTCAAAGCATCCTTATTGTTTTGAAAAAATTATGCGACACAACAAATATATATATGTATTTACTATTCATAGCTATACTTTCAGAAAATTATCATTCGTAGTTGTATTTAATTTTATAACAAATTCACCTAAAAGTACTGAAACAAGATATCAATTGTTTTGAATTGAAACAAGAGATCAGCTAGCTAAGCTCTCGTAGCTTAGTTGGTTAGACCACCCTCATAGTAAGTGGAGGTCTTGAGTTTAACTCCCAAGAGAGCATTTTATTTTTCTGCATTTCACCTTGGATCAATATAACCTCTAACTTTAGTCTTTATGAAAATTCCGAAATTAAGAAGGCACTTTTTAAAACTTTATTTAAAAAAGTCCCCCCCTCCCCCCGCGGTTCCAAATTGTCCGTGAAACTTTTTTCCCCATGATCTACATCTATGGTTCCGTAACATTGGGAAGAATAATCGAAATATAATCAATGATTTCCCACGTAAAGTGCGACAAATAAAGGGTAATCAGTCTTCACAAGTCCATTGCCCTTGATGTGTGTGATAATATAGTAAGTAGAGAGTGTAAATAATCAGAAATCATAATATGGCTAGCTGTGTTATCAACCGATAACATCCAAAACGCGCAAGCTGGTGTGGTGAAGATAGAATTTTTAGAATATAGTAAGTACTGGGAATAAAGGTGAACGAATAAATAAAGATGAAAGAATAAAGAATAAAGGTGAACGAATATAAAACGTGCATGGCATATTATTATAATTGTATGCACGTGGAGGAAAAAATCTCGTCATATGTTGCCATTCGCCATTATAAATACTACAGTACGTGGAACTGTTTCTGGCATCAAAAGGGAAAATTTGTTAAGAGAAAAGACATCAAAATTTTAAGGGAAAAAAAATGGTAGGACCAATTCGTCCATCGTTCGTCCTATTTGGGTCATCAATAGTGCAGGTCAGCTACTACTTACAAGGTTGGGGTGCAACACTCAATACCCTCTACGCTCGCAAGGTATTTCTTCTACCCTTGCCTTTTGAGTACGCTCGTATTTAGAGGCGGATCTAGGATTTTAATTTTATAGGTTCAACATTTAAGTTTTTAGCTTTTAATCCATTATATTTTAAAGTTATGGGTTCATATCTATTATTTATTATTACTTTAGTGATTTTTACATATAAATTTATGTTTTGCGTCGAAAGTACTAGATTCAGTTGAACCCGATAACTGTATGCTGCATTCGCCCATACCCATGTTTGTGGAGACAGATTCAGAATTAGAATTTGATACGTTCACTTTTATGTTCTTTTCATTAAACTCATTATTAAAGTACTCCGTATAAATGAAAAGGTTAGGTTCAGTTTAACTCATTTGATCTACATATTGCATCCACCTATGCATATCGTCTTATCCCATCTCTTCCTTTGCCCTTTAAACTTCAGGATTATTTACTCTTAACGACATGTTTTTATTTTTATAGACACAAACTTCACGATTTACTCCAAGCAAGTACTTTTTCTATACAATAGGCAAAATATAATAGGCTGAAAGTATCATTTCAACTTTAAACTAATCTTTTTATTCTATAATTGGAACAGGCCGATATAACATTGCGTGGATATATTGGTTGGAACTCAAGGATGGCTCTTAATATTTACGAGAAAGTTTTCCCAAAGGTGCCTAAATATGCTTTATGGAATATTGCATGTATCCTTCTTTTTCAATGATTTCTGTTGGGCCTTTTTCTTGCAAAAAATATAAACCAACTATGTTGTGAATTTTATCTAAATATAAACCCAAGAGTTTAGACCATATTGGCTAGTCGTTGTTCCTCAAGTTATTGATATATAATGTTTATTTTTTTTCTATCAAAAGAAAATAAATTTCTTTGATATGGAAATTTAATTTATAATTTGTTTAATTCCGATATAGGATGCGGAAATTCAGCCTGATCTTGTCATACTTTATTTTGGTGGGAATGATTCTTGCCATGCTGATTTTCCTAACAGCAGTCATGTCCCTCTTGAAGAATATGTTGAAAACATGAGGAAGATTGCACTTCATATCAAGGTAAACTTTGAAGATTGCACGTCATGACACGTGTTTTACATTCATTATACGGCTTAAATATAGGGCGCAGATAAATTTACCTAGTTATCATTATTTGAAACCTTTTCTTAGCTATTACTCCTACACTTTATTTGGTATGCTAACATAGACTCGTTACATATATATCACTTGCAGAGCCTTTCAGAAAAGACTCGTCTAATTATGCTTAGCGCTCCTCCGGTGAACGAGGAACAAATTATCCAACATTATGGGTAATTAACCTTGATATTGAAAGATAACCTCTTGTTTAATTCTCATGTAAATCTGTTAACAATGGTTTGAAACTATTCATTTCTCTTTATTTATTGGAATTCAGCGATAATCGAGGTAGAGATAATGAGACTTGTCGCATATACTCAGAAGCTGGTGTTAAATTAGCTCAAGAATTAGGCGTGAAGGTTATAGACTTTTGGTCGGCGCTTCAGGAACGTCCTGATTGGTTGACTACGGTCTTCTGGTAAGTTGAATTCTGCTATTTTTAACACCATAAGTTTTTAAAAAGTTTTTCTTCTTTTAAACTTTATGATCAGTCGAATTACGCAACAAAAGTTGAAACAATATTGTCATAATTCTTTTGAACNAAAGTATCGAGCCGACTCCTCGATCAGCCTTCGGACTCGAGGCTTGTTTGTACTGTCTTTAGAACTCATCCCGAAATCCTACTCCGGTTGCTTACCATTCGAACTCGATCGAACGTTGGAAGACCGAAATCTATTTTGACCGTATACGATACTCTTTTTCTTTTCTTTTTTAACTTTAATCAAATGTTATCCAAACTCCTACTAATGGTCCTTCTCCTTTAATCCATTTATTGTACCACATTATTCCTCCTTCCCACCGTCCATTGATTCCTTGGTCTGCAAATATTTCATCCTTCTTGGATACTGTCTTCTAAGTATATGATCTTTTGTTAGTGTTATGGTTAATAATTTCGTTAGGAGATCCAAATTTTTTGGTAAGTAGTTGGAAACCTTACTTCAAAGCATTCTTATTTTTTTGGAAAAATTATGCGACACAACAAATATATATATGTATTTACTATTCATAGCTATACTTTCAGAAAATTATCATTCGTAGTTGTATTTGATTTTATAACAAATCCATCTAAAAGTACTGAAACAAGATATCAATTGTTTTGAATTGAAACAAGAGAGCAACAAGCTAAGCTCTTGTAGCTTAGTTGGTTATACCACCCTCTTACTAAGTGGAGGTCTTGAGTTCAACTCCCAAGAGAGCATTTTATTTTTCTGCATTTCACCTTGGATCAATACAACCTCTAAATTTAGTCTTTATGAAAATTCCGAAATTAAGAAGGCACTTTTTAAAACTTTATTTAAAAAAGTCCCCCCCTCCCCCCGCGGTTCCAAATTGTCCGTGAAACTTTTTTCCCCATGATCTACATCTATGGTTCCGTAACATTGGGAAGAATAATCGAAATATAATCAAAGATTTCCCACGTAAAGTGCGACAAATAAAGGGTAATCAGTCTTCACAAGTCCATTGCCCTTGATGTATGTGATAATATAGTAAGTAGAGAGTGTAATAACCAGAAATCATAATATGGCTAGCTGTGTTATCAACCGATAACATCCAAAACGCGCAAGCAGGTGTTGTGAAGATAGAATTTTTAGAATACAGTAAGTACTAGGAATAAAGGTGAACGAATAAATAATGATGAAAGAATAAAGAATAAAGAATAAAGGTGAACGAATATAAAACGTGCATGGCATATTATTATAATTGTATGCACGTGGAGGAAAAAATCTCGTCATATGTTGCCATTCGCCATTATAAATACTGCAGTACGTGGAACTGTTTCTGGCATCAAAAGGGAAAATTTGTTAAGAGAAAAGACATCAAAATTTTAAGGAAAAAAAATGGTAGGACCAATTCGTCCATCGTTCGTCCTCTTTGGGTCATCAATAGTGCAGATCAGCTACTACTTGCAAGGTTGGGGTGCAACACTCAATACCGTCTACGCTCGCAAGGTATTTCTTCTCCCCTTGCCTTTTGAGTACGCTCGTGTTCATTCGCGAATTTAGGATTTTAATTTTATAGGTTCAACAATTAAGTTTTTAGCTTTTAATCCATTATATTTTAATGTTATGGGTTCATATCTATTATTTATTATTACTTTAGTGATTTTTACATATAAATTTATGTTCTGCGTCGAAAGTATTAGATTCAGTTGATCCCGGTAACTGTATGATGCATTCGCCCATACCCATGTTTGTGGAGACATATTCAGAATTAGAATTTGATACGTTCCCTTTTATGTTCTTTATCATTAAACTCATTACTAAAGTACTACGTGTAAATGAAAAGGTTAGGTTGAACTCATTTGATTACATATTGCATCCACCTATACATATCGTCTTATCCATCTCTTCCTTTGCCCTTTGAGCTTAAATTTTTTCTAGTCCATTTTATTTGACATTATTTTTTTATTAGTCAATTTTTAGAAAACATCATATTTTGTTATTTTGAAACAATTGGGCCTTTAAACTTCAGGATTATTTACTCTTAACGACATGTTTTTATTTTTATAGACACAAACTTCACGATTTACTCCAAGCAAGTACTTTTTCTATACAATAGGCAAAATATAATAGGCTGAAAGTATCATTTCAACTTTAAACTAATCTTTTTATTCTATAATTGGAACAGGCCGATATAACATTGCGTGGATATATTGGTTGGAACTCAAGGATGGCTCTTAATATTTACGAGAAAGTTTTCCCAAAGGTGCCTAAATATGCTTTATGGAATATTGCATGTATCCTTCTTTTTCAATGATTTCTGTTGGGCCTTTTTCTTGCAAAAATATAAACCAACTACGTTGTGAATTTTATCCAAATATAAACCCAAATATTTAGACCATATTGGCTAGTCGTTGTTCCTCAATTTATTTATAATGTTTATTTTTTTCTATCAAAAGAAAATAGATTTCTTTGATATGGAAATTTAATTTATTATTTGTTTAATTCCGATGTAGGATGCGGAAATTCAGCCTGATCTTGTCATACTTTATTTTGGTGGGAATGATTCTTGCCATGCTGATTTTCCTAACAGCAGTCATGTCCCTCTTGAAGAATATGTTGAAAACATGAGGAAGATTGCACTTCATATCAAGGTAAACTTTGAAGATTGCACGTCAAGACACGTGTTTTACATTCATTATACGGTGTAAATATCGGGGGCAAATAAATTTACCTAGTTATCATTATTTGAAACCTTTTCTTAGCTATTACTCCTACACTTTATTTGGTATGCTAACATAGACTCGTTACATATATATCACTTGCAGAGCCTTTCAGAAAAGACTCGTCTAATTATGCTAAGCGCTCCTCCGGTGAACGAGGAACAAATTATCCAACATTATGGGTAATTAACCTTGATATTGAAAGATAACCTCTTGTTTAATTCTCATGTAAATCTGTTAACAATGGTTTGAAACTATTCATTTCTCTTTATTTATTGGAATTCAGCGATAATCGAGGTAGAGATAATGAGACTTGTCGCATATACTCAGAAGCTGGTGTTAAATTAGCTCAAGAATTAGGCGTGAAGGTTATAGACTTTTGGTCGGCACTTCAGGAATGTCCTGATTGGTTGACTACGGTCTTCTGGTAAATTGAATTCTGCTATTTTTAAGATCATAAGTTTTTAAAAAGTCTTTCTTCTTTTAAACTTTATGATCAGTTGAATTACACAACAAAAGTTGAAACAATATTGTCATAATTCTTTTGAACAAAGGAAAGAGGGAAAGTTTATAAGAATTCATGAATAAATGATGGGCTTATATATATTTTTTTATTTTTTTATTTTTTTTTTGTGTGTGTGTGTGTAGGGATGGGATGCATTTAACAAAGGAAGGAAGTGACATTTTGGTCAAGAAAATCTTGGAGATAGTCAAAGAGGCAGATTGGGAGCCAAGCCTAAATTGGGAAAAAATGCCAGATGAATTTTCTGATATTGGTCCTGTCATGAACCTTGACTTGCTGAAGGAGCATAAATAAAACTGTGCTGATTACTTGTATCCCAAAAAGTTATTTTTGGGTGCATATTAAAATATGCAAGAATAAGCCAAGTACTAGTCATTTCCCATTTTCCTGTTTGATGTTTTAAACTCTTTTGCAAAAGAGTAATAAATGTTCCTAGGAATTAAGGCTTTGCCTTTTCCTGGAAGGGTTTGTTTTCTTGTAGAATGCTTTTGTGCTTGCTATGTATTATGGAAAGTTTATTAATATTCGAATAAATTAATGATTCTGATATTCGCCCATTGTTGTTGAAAATACCAGCGAGAGCAAAAATCCAAGTGCTCCGTTGCTGCCATAGTTATAAAGTAAATTTACATTTTTTTCCAATATCTTGCCAGTTCAAATTTCAAAAATACTAAGAGCTTCGAATCAAACAGCAATGGAAAGCCAAAATTCTAATTCCTTAAGTCCAAATTAAACACTTCATTTTAGGCATAATTCATCATCTTAGCAGGTGCATAACTATCCTAGCTACATAAGAGGTAGTAGTAACCTAATCGCACGCTATATTAAGTTATTTTCTTCATTTGTCCGTTATATATACACAAACGTCCATCCCAACCTGTTATTCATCATTTTATACGTATTAACTGAAGAGATTTTTAAATTGAAAAGGGAGCATAGGATGGTGAGGATAGAATGTTTGTGTAGTTTGAACAGTCGCTAGTCAGACTTTGGATTGGCATGAAGCAAAAGCTGGTCTGTCATTGCTTGCCATAAAAGAGCTTAACATACAAATTGGTCCTACACTCTCCTTTCTCCATTTATAACTACTAAGGATTGTGAGATATAAAAAGAATGAAAACCCCTTTCTCACCAACTTCAGCTTCTTCACTTCATTTATATTATCCTTAACGTGTCTTACTATACACCAATCTCTCTCTCTCTCTTTCTCTCACTCTCTGTGTATGTGTCATTGTTTAATTTAAGAACCAAATTTTAGTCATTTGAGCTTAATAATTAGTAACTCCTTTTTATTATCGAAAACAGATATTCCAATCATTTTGTTTACCCTTAAAACGGATAACAATTAAATTTGTACGCGATTTTAAGGATATGTGGATTGATTCAACACAAGTAATCAAGAATGTTAGATAAACAAATTAAGGATGAGATAAATAACTAAACCAGTTGTGACGCTGAGTCCGGGCAATAGTTTTGCCCTCAATTGGACCCTCGGTTCGAAACCAAATACGTGTGAAGAACTATGATTAAAATAAGAACTTTTCAATAGCTAGAAAGCAGAGAAATAATTTTTGTATTGCCTTTATATGCATGTTACAATGTGTATTGAATGAAAAAGCTCTCCCCCCCTCCCCTATATAGTAGGAGAATTTCATCCCTAGTACAACTCTAAAAAAGGTTTTAAAAAAATCCTCTTTTCTCGTCAATTACTGATATGCTACCTACGTCGGACGAGATTCGCGCCGTGATATCCGGTTGGGTGCCGATATCACGGCTTTTTGTTAGTCGTGTGCAACCGTTCGTAGTGCCTTCCGAAGTTTAGGAGCTCGCTCTGGGTTCGGGGAGTGTTGTCTTGCCAGGCCCAGTTGCGAACACTCCGTTCGGCCCCTGGTACGAGAAGTCCCTGGCTTCGATTCTGATCCAATGCAGTCATGTCTTCGCTTCGTTTGACCCACGGGGTAATCGGGGTATATGTTACCGGCAGTTTTACCCGTATATAAATAGTCCCCTCATTTCCCCTCATTTCGAACTCTACAAGGGCTTTCGTCTTTCTCAAATCTTCATACCTTGTTTCTTGAACCTTCATATCTTCATCTTCAACCTCCAACCGTCATACATTTTCTTGGATTTTCAACCCAGAACCTCATATCTTCACTTTCAAACTTCAAATCTTCATACACTCTCTCCAAATCTTCATATATTTTCCAGATTCACGATGGCCAAGACTTTTAAATCAGTTCCTCAGCAGGCTGCCTCTTCATCTTCTCACCTAGCCATAGGTACCGACACTACTAAAAAAAATAGAATTTAGCGACGGACAAATTATGTAGCTAAACAGAAAAAATCTATCGCTAATCTTGTTTAGCGATGGATTAGCAATGGATTATCAAAAAATTCTGCTAGCTATGAGCATTTTAGCTATAGATTAGCAACGACTTTCGTAGCTAATTCCAGTTTTCTTTTTGTAGTGCGAGGTAACCGTCCCCGAAGTGGTTGTTCTCAAGACGGCTGCTCTCGAGGCGGTTGCTACCAAAGTGGCTGCCGCGGAAGTGGCCCCAGAGCCCCCCATGAAAAATTTTATTCCCGGGGGATGTTCAATCTTATACGAGTTCAAAGTCGAGAAGGCCTCATCCAAACAAGACCGAGGTGAAGGGGCATCAAGATATATATGCTATGTCACCAAAGATACCCTTCCCATTGTCCGAGAAGACTGTACCTGGGGAGGTAAGGACGTGGTAGTCCCCGGACCTGAGGACGATATCACCACTCATGTCGAGGGGTATTTAAGTATTTACCCTTACACCTTCACACTAGGCCCGGTAGACCCAATTGTTTTGGCCTTTTGCAAGAGATACGAGGTGTACCTTAGGCAAATCCACCCGTCTTTTTGGAGGATCGTGATCCTCCTTCGTTATTTTGTGAATAACACCGAGTCTCCTTGGTTCACCCTCGACCACCTGCTCCGTCTATACAGTCCCTGAATTTTCCGAGGGGGACTAATCAAGCTCACTCGTCGGGCCAACAAGGCCCCCTTTTTCGAGCATCGATGAGGATCGAGACCGAGGCAGGTAGGGGCGCTTCGTTCAGGTAAGGACTGAAGATTTGATCCCTTTTGAGTTTCTGCCATTCCCCAAGAAGTAAAATGCATCTCATAAGTGTAATCTTTCCTTAAGTGTCAAGTCTTCTTTGTTCCCTTTCTCACCATAAGTATTTGTGATCGTGCAGTTGTTGTTCGGGTTCCCAATACGGTCCCCCGGCTCAAGGAGTGGATCGAAGGCATCGGCAAGCAGATGTCATATTTTTACCGCTCGTGGCGCAAGCTTTCGAAGGGTCGATGGCCCGTTCACATGGTAAGGCTAGAATAATTACTATTACGCCCCGAACTCACACAACGCTGACCCTTTTCTCTTTTCTTCACATATTTGCCTAACACCACCGAACTTAGACCGTTGAAAGGGGGCGAGGATACATCCTTGTCCGTTGATCCCTCTGTTATGGGACAGCCTGGGGCTGTCGCGGAGGAGAAGAGGAAAAGGAAAAGAAAATCTTCGGGCACCCGGGGCCCCAAGGTGAAGCCAAAGAAGAGGGAGGCTTCCCGGGCTCGTAAGCCAAAGAAGAGCACCAACTCCCGGGTGCCAGATTCTGACTCACTTCTCCGGCTCAGGGATGAGTCTGTAAAAAATGACATTTTTGTCGGGGAGTAGGCGGAAGCCGAGAAGAAGAGCCATGAGATCGATCTCCCTCCGACTCGAGAGGCCGAGATGGAGACTGGGGTTGAGACCACCCGAGAAGCCGCTTCTGCTCCGAAGGAGGCGACTGGTGTAATGAACATCATGAAGACGCCCTCCTACATCGAGGCCATGCTTAAGGAGGCCCAAGCAGGAAAAGAGAAGTCAAGTGAAGGAGTTCATGGCACGGACGACCCTCTTCACTCCTTCTTCGATGGCGCGGACTCGTCTACTTTGGAAGACTTTTTCGGGCTGGGCGACCTAGAGGTCCCGAAGAAGGACGTGTCTTAAGAAGCTGGGGGGCCGAGTTCGAGCCCAAAATTGGTGAAGCAATTTACTACTCCGGGTGTGGACCCCGACCGCAAGAGAACAATCATTCTTACGGTACCGGAGGATGCTCGAGTTCTGTCTACTCCCGTAGGTATAGCCAACTACCTCCGATGCCTGTTAACCGAGGAGGACTAGGCAAATATGAATGAGGTGGGAATGTCGTGTCTCTTCAAAGAGGCGCAGCAGGCGCTGAACCAGGTAAGGCATTAATACTTCCTCTTGAATTCTACTTAGGTTCCACTATCTCTTATTATTTTCGTTGTTTTGCAGGCCTCGGTGCTTTACCATGAGATCTTCCTCCAGTACCTCTTCGAAATCATCTAGCCCGAGTTCGAGCTTAAGGAGCAGGCCCGAAAAAATGACATGCTCAAGCTCCTCAATGAGCAACAGGACAGGACCCTCAAGGACCTTCAGGCCGAGCTGGACAGGACTCAGAAGGAAGCTTCGACCCTGAGGCAGGAACACACCGATCTGGTTGAAAAGTTAAAGGTCTTTGAAGCTAAAAAGGATGAGCTAGTCGTGGTGACTAACAACACAACCTCGCAGGTTCAACAGAAGATCAACCTGATCGACCAACTCCGAGCTAAGATTAACGAGGTCCAAGCCATGGTCGATGGGTGGTAAAGCAAAATGGACATGCTGTCTTCGTAGAAGGAAACCGCCAAGGCAAAGTTGACATCAGTAGAGGTCCAACTCTGGGTGGCGAAAGAGAAAGCTGATAAGTGGTCTCAGTTGCATGACGATCTCCGAGCACAGCTGAGCTCGGCTGTCACGGAGCGGAATGCCCTCGGTAGAGTATACGAGGCAGTGAAGTCCAAGATGGATACAACCTCCACTGACACCGATGAAATGATGGCCCAATATAAGGCCGATGTAGAGGCAACCGAAGTCCGCCTGAAGGCAAAAGCTGAATATATAAAACGGCTATCCCGAAAAGACACCCTTGAGGAGGTCCATGCCCGAGGTTTTGACCTGTCGGCTGAGATCGAAGAAGCCAAAAAATCTGAGGCCGAGGCGGAGAAGCTTTATGAGCCTGAAGGTGCCGAAGGCTCTAAGGGTTCTGAGGGCTCAGTGGGATCCGAAGGCTCTGACGGCACCGGCAACGAGTTGGGTCCTGGTGAAGATTAGGCGTAGATCCCTTAGTACTTTTTTAGTTTGTCTTATGTACATTTTTTGTTCATTTTGAGGCCCTTTTTTTGGGCCTTTGTAAGTATATTCCGGAATATATATAAAGTTTTCCCTTTCTGGCAATTTCGAGTTTTTATTTTTTCAGTATTTTTTCATAATTCCTATTCTTGCAACGCTTCTAATACCTTATCATATAATCAAATGTAGTTATAGGGCGTTTGATTTTCAGATGTCCGAACGAAGCCTGACTTGGATACAACTTTGTTTGTTCGAGGCTTTGAAAACTCGGTGTGACCGAAAGTTTTTTCAAGATGCTTAAGTGATTTTAGACGATGCTTTTGCCGAGGGTAACCTTTTAGCAGGTTTTGAATTTTTATAAAGGCCTTACTTTCTGATTACAAGCTTCGTACGTCTCCGAGCCGTTTTTAAGGCGGTCCTAGCCTTTTGTATTTAGGAACCGCCTAATAGGTTTGGTGTCTTCGGGATTTAGTAGCCCGGAGTGTCCGAACGTTTTTGGATGAGAGTCCCCGAGGGGGGTAGCCCTTGGGCTCAATAGTCTCCAAATAGGGGTAGCCCGTGGGCTTTTAGGATCCGGAATTTAAAAGGCAAGAAAATGTGTAATAGCAAGGCGGAACTTTCTTTACATTTGTGTGTAAAGTACATGATCAAAATGCGTAAAAGCTTGTGTCATGGCTAAAGTGGACTATGTGGGCATGGTTCACACGACCGTTTGGCCCTTACAATGAATCCTAACCACTGAGCCTTAGCTTCTAGCATATAAGGCTTTCTTTTTTTCTTGCTAAATTTTCCCTTGCTGAAAACCTTAATCTGAGGGTAATGGACCCCTGTATTCGAGGTCGAGCTTGAGAGGGCTCGAATACTGTTGATGCGAAATGAACGCCCAATGACTCCAGTTTGATACCGGCGTTCGAATATAAGTTAGCATATTTTATTGTTGCCTCATTAAAAACCTTGCCGCAAAACTCTTTTTGGGATAAAACTTGTTCAAGGGAAAAGGAGTGCAACGCGTTCTTTCAGACCTAATAGCCACATCCATTATTGAGCTTGCCTGCAAGTGTTAGTCCGATACATAACATGATTAAAGAGTAGTTAAGATCATACCTTAGCAGTAGTACCGTTTTAAGTGTGTCACGTTCCAATTGTTCGATAGTTGCACACCGTTTTCCGCTTCAAGTTTGTATGAGCCTTTGCCGGTAATTTTGATGACTCAATACGGTCCTTCCCAATTTGATAACAGCTTTATTCGGCTTTTGTATGTGTAATATTACTTTCCTCAGCACCAAAACTGTTTACCCTTAAAATGGATAACACTTAAATTTGTACACGGTTTTAAGGATATGTAGATTGATTCAACACAAGTAATCAAGAATGTTAGATAAACGAATTAAGGATGAGATAAATAACCAAACCAGTTGTGACGCTGAGTTCGGGCAATAGTTTTGCCCTCGACCGGACCCTCGATTCGAAGCAAAATACGTGTGAAGAACTATGATTAAAATAAGAACCTTTCAATAGCTAGAAATAAGAGAAATAATTTTGTATTGTCTTGATATGCGTGTTACAATGTGTATTGAATGAAAAAGCTTCCCCTTTATATTGTAGGAGAGTTTCATTCCTAGTACAACTCTAAGAAGGGCAAAAAATCCTTCTTTCTAATCAATTATTGACATGCTACCGACGTCAGGCGAGATTCGCGCCGTGATATCCGATTGGGTGCGGATATCACGACTTTCTGTTAGTCGTATGTAACCGTTCGTAGTGCCTTTTGAGGTTTAGGAGCTCGCTCTGGGTTCGGAGAGTGTTGTCTTGCCAGGCCCGGTTGCGAGCACTCCGTTCGGGCCCGATACGAGAAGTCCCTGACTTCGATTCTGATCCCATACAGTCATGTCTTTGCTTTGTTTGACCCATCGGGTAATCGAGATATATGTTACCCCGGTTTTACCCGTATACACATTTTCTTGCCCCTTGATCATTTACAAATATAGATAACGTTTTGCTTAAAGTGTACACTCGGAGCGAAAACTGGAATGGAATAGACAAGGTTGAATTTTATTAAATATATATTTAGTTAATATAACCTCGAGTATGTTTGGTCTAATTAAGATAACAACCTCATGAATGATTTAACTTGATAAAAATGCATATATAACATCAATAGGCCTATATCAATTGATAAATGTTGAGATCTGACTAGAGGGTATAGAAATGTAATACAGTAACACTTAATTACAACGATATGAATCTTTACTGCAAGAAAGTTCTCGCAATCATTTACCTACTTTGTTTGGATGAAAACACTAATCACTAGATATACTTTTAGAAAGTTTCTTGGACAAAAAATTGACACGTTTCCATGATTCACAGCGTAATTGGTTAAATTGCTTTTAAACATATATGTACTTATGTAGTCCGTACTTCTTCTATTTATTACTCCTTTCATCCCAATTTGTAAACGAGTTTCTTTTCGATCATGATTTTTCATATGATTTTTGAATACTTTTAAATTATTAATTATTATAACTTACGGTACGTTTTATGTAGTTTTCAAATATGTAAAAAGATTTTAAAAAAAAAAAAATTTAAAGATTATGTGTCCAAATTCGCAATCAAAAATTGAAAAACTTTGACTTTCGAAATCTGAACGGCATCACTGAGTTGGGAGAGGGGTGGATGTAGAGTTTGGCTGCCGGGTTCATCTGAACCCAGTACTTTTGATGCGGAGCATAAACTTATGTGTAAAACTTTATTAAAATTGCAACAAAAAATAGGTCTGAATCCATAACTTTAAAAATATAATGAATTCAATCCTAAAAATCTTGAAAATCGAACTCATAAAATCTAGATCCTGGATCCGCATCAGAGTTGGGACGAAGGGATTACTTTCCAAAATATTAGAGAAGGGTAAATGCTGAAGTTTGGTGATTGATCATCTGCAGAAACCCTAGCTAGAGGGAGAAGAAGAAGAAGAAGAAGAAGAAGAAGAAGAAGAAGAAGAAGAGAAGAAGAAGAAGAAGAAATATCTGAGAGAAAAATTAATGTATCAGTGGAAAGATTCTATTCCACACACTCTGTATCTCTTACATGTAAACATATATATACACGTGTGACTTTCCACTACTACAACAAACTAACTAACTATCTCATTAACTCCCTAACTGACTTATCATACATAATTAAACTAAATCACCTCTCATTATCAGGTTACACCTTTATCCTCAACACTCCCCCTCAAGCTAGGTGGTATGAAGATATCAAATACCCCTAGCTTGGACAGTAAATAGTCATGTTGAACTCTGGTTAAGCCCTTGGTTAGGATATCTGCTAGTTGTTCCTGAGTTGCTATATATTCAGTCATCACCAGCCCATTCTGTATCTTTTCTCTTATAAAATGACAGCCGATTTCGATGTGTTTAGTGCGTTCATAGAATACTGGATTGGCAGCTATTTGAATTGCTGCTTTATTGTCTGTGAGTATGTTCACAGGAAGTTCAACAGCTACTCCAATATCCTTGAATAAGCCAAGTATCGAAACTAACTCTGCTACTGTTGATGCAATGCTCCTATACTCTGATTTTGCTGAGCTCCTGGAAATAATGCTTTACTTCTTTGACTTTCAGGACACTAATGACTCAACATACTTGATAAAGAATCCAGTCACTGATTTCCTTGTGAGAGGATAGGCTGCCCAGTCAGCATCACAATATGCTATAATAGTGTTCTCCTTTCTGCTAGACAGCAGTATGCCTTGTCCAGGCTGCCCTTTCACATACCTGACCACTCTTTGTGCAGTGTCCATATGAGACCTCTTTGGCTTCTACATAAATTGACTCAATGTCTGAACACTATATTCTATGTCTGGTCGTGTGGCTGTCAAGTAGAGTAGCTTTCCTAGTAGCCTCTAGTACTTGATGGGGTCTGTCAAGGTTTTATCTGTTATGCCCTCAAGAACACCAATGTGTTCATCATATTCCTTAGTAGTAAGCTTGACATTAGCTTCAATAGGTGTAACTGCAGGCTTTGCAGCTCCCAGTCCAAGCTCAAAGATGAGTTCTAGTGTGTATTTCCTTTGATGCATCAGAATACCTTGTTGTGACCTGGCAAATTCAATGCCAAGGAAGTATTTCAACTCTCCTAAGTCCTTCATCTTAAAAGTCAGTTGTAGCTTAGTTTTGACTTCATTTATTAGTGTCAGATCAGGTCCAGTTAGAAGCATATCATCCACATAGACCAAGATGATGACAGTGTGGTTGCCTGTCCCTTTTACAAATAAGGAGTGATCATATTGACTCTGCATGAATCCTAAGTGCACTAGTGCTTCAGACAACTTAGCATTCCACTGTCTTGGTGCTTGTTTGAGGCCATACAAGGATTCCAAGAGTCTACATGTTGGTCTACTCTCCCCCTAACTCTGAAAGCCTTGAGGCAGAGTCATATATATCTTATCATGTAAGTCACCCTGTAGAAAGGCATTGTACACATCCATCTGATGAATGTGCCAATGCTCAGAAGCAGCAACTGCAAGAACAGATCTGACTGTAACCATTGTAACCACTGGACTAAATGTTTCCTGATAATCAATGCCTTCTTGCTGGCTATACCCCTTGGCCACAAGCCTGACCTTAAACCTTTCTACCTCACCTGAGGCCTTGTACTTTACTTTGTATATCTATTTGCACCCAATAAGAATTTTGCCATCAGGCAAGGAGACCACATCCCAAGTATGGTTAGATTCTAAGGTAGCAATAGCCTGCATAGCATCCACCCACCTAGGATCTTTAACAGCTTCCTCAAAGGAGGTAGGTTCCAATATAGTAGAAAAGACAGCTAGATAGGCCTGATATGTAGGAGAAAGTCCATCATATGATACATAGTTAGAAATAGAGTAAGGCACATACTTGTGTCCTGGAAAAGACACAAAGTCTTTCATCCAAATAGGAGCTTGTCTGGTCCTTGATGATCTCCTTAGACCAGGAAAGCTGAGGTCCTGAGAAGGCAAGGTTGCTGGAACTACTTCTGATGGTAAGTTGTGTTGTATAGATAAGTCATGTTCTGATCTGCTACCTGCATGGTCAGAATAAATAGAAGAGGGAGGTGAAATGAGCCCAGCATCAACAATAGAAGATTCAAGGGGGCAAGAACACAAGTGGTATAGATGCTGAAGAGTCCTTGAAATGGAAAACATCTTCCCTGAAGGAAACATCTTTGTTAATGAGAAAGCAATGAGTATCCAAATCTAACAAAATATAACCCTTTTGAGTATCAGAAAACCCTATAAGAACAGTAGGTTTAGCTCCAGGAAGAAGTTTGTCTGTCTCCTGACTCTGTTTGGCATAACACAGACATCCAAGAACTCTCAGATGGTCCAAAGTGGGTGCTCTACCATATAACAACTCAAAGGGAGATAGGCCATTGAGTACAGGAGATGGCATTCTATTAATAATATATACTACTGCAAGAACACAATGACCCCAGTACTTAATAGGAATATTGGCCTGAAACCTTAAGGCTCTAGTCACCTCCAGGATATGCCTGTGTTTCCTCTCAGCAACTCCATTCTGCTGAGGGGTATAAGCACATGTCTTCTGATGGATAATTCCATATTTCTGGAACAAGGTATTGCATACAGAGTTAACAAATTTAGATCCATTATCAGATCTGACTGCCTTCAAGGTTTTGTTAAATTAAGTTTGAACAAATACAATAAACTGAGCAAGTATAACACATACATTAGATTTTAACTTCAAAAGAAACAACCAAGTCATTCTGGTAAAATCATCAACAACAGTCAAGAAGTACTTATTTCCATCAAAGGTTGCATACTTTTAAGGACCCCAAATATCCACATGAATTAGATTAAATGCATCAGTGCTCTTAATACAACTAGTAGAAAATGATAACCTAGTTTGTTTAGCACATGGACATACAATGCATTTATTGACAGTATAAGTAATACTAGCTAGTTTAGCAGGAAATAGTCTTCTGAATACCACACTAGAGATATGACCTAGTCTTTTATGCTACAAAGTAATATCAGTAGTTCTTGACTTTATTCCAGCTGCAACTAGGGCAACTGCAGTAAGCTTCTTAGCCCCATGTTTCTGCAGAAAGTATAGGCCATCTCTTTCCCTACCAATCTCCCTTATCTTGCCACTAAAGAGATCTTTAAATATACAGAAATCAGGATAAAAGGAAGCAAAGCATCTTAGATCTCTTGTCACCTTGGAGACTGAAAAATAAGTTGAATTTGAATTGAGGGACATAAAGCACTTCTTTAATAGTGCTTCTATCTAAAATATGACTATCTCCAATCTGATTAACTTGAGTGACATCTCCATTAGGTAGTAGAACTCTTCTAGACTAAGAAGGTATGATTAGGCAGGTTTTGGTCAGTAAGTTAACATCTGACACCATATGATTCGTTACACTTGTATCAATGATCCATTCTTGTTCTTGTGAGTTAGTGGATGCTAAAAGAGAGGTATCAATACCTGCTGCATTTGAGTAACTTGTGGTATTGTTCAAAATCTGCATTATCTGATCATATTGTTCCTTGGTGAAGGGAAAACCACCACCTTATGGAGCAATATTTGTTGATCCCTGAGGTTGTGAAGTACCTTCCTGATTCTGAGTGCCTGAGATCACTTGACCCTGTAATCCTTCAGTAACTTGGCTCACATACTGATGGCTTGATACATAGGCATAGGTTGCATTGGCATAGATGCCATTGACCTGTTCTGAGTGACATGATTTGTGTGCAAAGGCGCAACATGACTAGGTTCAATCATAGCATTGTATGCTCCAGCTCCCCCTTTCTTTTAAAACTTATAGTCTTGTGGATACCCTATGATTTTGTAGCAGTTTTCTTTACTGTGGCCTTTCATTTTACAGAACTCACACTGGACATTGTAATTCTTTCTAAACTTTGGATTGAAATTAGGCTTAGCACTGTACAGGGCAGTAGAGTTATAGGCATTTATGTTTACATTAGGAGCAGATCCTAACACTCCAACAGTGGCTGCTGTAGTTATCTGACTTTCATTACTCATGAGCATGGCATAAGCTTGATTTACTGTTGGTAAGGGTTTCATCATAGGAATTTGACTACGAGCTTGAGAGTAAGAGTCATTTAGGCCCATTAAAAATTAATACACCTTCTGTTTTTATAAATGTACAATAAAGTCTTTTGTCTTAACACAGTCACAACCAGGAGTAGGTATTACAGACTCAGTCTCATCCCAAAGATCTTTAAGCTTCGAGTAGTAAACAGAGATAGATGCAGTACCTTGATTTAGAGTGGCAATTTTCTTGTGCAAATTATAGCAACGTGTATCATTCACCTTGTCAAAATGTTCCTGCAGATCCATCCACACTACCTGTGCACTAGTAGAGTATGCAATGCCACTAATTAATGCCGGAGCCACTGAATTCATCAACCATGGCAGCACAATTGCATTGCACCTCTCCCATTGATACCAATACTTCTCACGAAACCGCTCCTTAGGCCACCTGCCATCAACAATCCCAAGCTTATTTCGACCAAGTAATGCAATTCGCATAGATCGATGCCATGGAGAGTAATTGTCAGTGCCGGTTAGCTGAAATGAGATCAAGGAGATTCCACTTGTATCGTCGGGAGCTAGGTACAGAGGATGAGTTACTGCTACTGTCACTCCTTCCTCAAATTCATCCTCTGATGATGCATGTGAATCATTTTCAACAGTAGTATTTGGACTTTCATTCAACAAATCATCACCCGCCATTGTTGAGCAATTTCGAGTTGAAAAAATAAAAAATTGAGATATTAGATCTGAACCAGAAATTCGGTTGAGAAGAAATTGAGGATTGATATCTGAGCTTCAATTCCGAGCTCGGAGCTATGATACCATGCTGAAGTTTGGTGATTGATCACCTGCAGAAACCCTAGCTAGAGGGAGAAGAGAAAGAGAGGAAGAAGAAGAGAAGAAGAAGAAGAAGAAATATCTGAGAGAAAAATGAACGTATCAGTGGAAAAATTCTATTCCACACACTCTGTATCTCTTACATGTACACATATATATACATGTGTGACTTCCCACTACTATAACAAACTAACTAACTATCTCATTAACTCCCTAACTGACTTATCATACATAAATAAACTAAACCACCTCTTATTATCAGGTTACACCTTTCTCCTCAACAGTAAAAAATTGCACTAAAACCGTAGACGTCTAATTTCACAAAGAGGAAATTTAAAACAGTGCAAAAGATACAACCACTTCATGCACATGCAATAGCTATAGCATATATGGAAAATTTGTCAATATCATGCAAGCTTAACATCACGACAAAGGAAAGTTATTGAACTTCAGCAAAATATATAATTAAAATAGAGCTAGATTGTCTTTGACATCACTCTAAAGTTGTTTTCCAACTACAGTTGGTCAATTTTAGAAAACATTATGTGCAAATTCTGAACGTCTTCCTGATTTCTCTTCTTTAAAATACACTATTTTCATCACCTAATCGACCAAGCATCTCATCAATATTTCTCTATATATACATCAATCTTAGAGCTATATTTCATCCAAGTTTACTACAATATCTAAAGCTGATCTTCACCCTTCAATTTAATTTCAAGGAAGAGATCAGACAAAATATTGATGGGGTTTTCTAGCACTTTTCCATCATTAGTTCCTATGGCAATGTTCTTTATTGCTTTTCTGGCACTATGTCTCATGCCTCAGCCTTCACAAGCTATCACCAGACACTATGAGTTCAATGTATGATATCAAAAGTCCATTCTACTTATCTTACAGCAAATAATGTGCATAATGTTTTGTTACTCTTGCTAACATATTTTCATTTTTGAATCTTTAATGTAGATTACAATGCAAAATGTCACTAGATTGTGCCATACTAAGAGCATAGTGACAGTCAATGGAAAATTCCCAGGGCCTCGTATTATCACAAGGGAGGGTGATCGTCTACTTATAAAAGTCAATAACCATGTTCCTAACAATATTTCCATTCATTGGTATAATATTTGGTCCTTATCTCCGTCCTACATTTGAGTCCTTTCTACATAGATCATTAAACTTAATTTAAATACACTGTGACCTAATTAATAGTATAATTTCTTTTACACTATAGTATGTGGAACCGAAGTTAAACCTTTCGATCTTTAGCTATTTCAAAGAAACATTTAAAACCCAAAAAAAACCTCAAACAGCTATGATATCTTTCTCTTTCAATTCTTAGTATGTTTTTTTGGATATTCTAGGATTAATTTCTTTAATTTTCTTTGCCCCTCTGAACAGGCATGGAGTGAGACAG
>AWOL01S0322554.1:0-10745 GCA_000715115.1 Nicotiana otophora | reverse complement strand
TAGGGTATAGAATCTTACCTCTAGGATGAAGACATAGTGAGTTTCCCTTCTTAATCTTCCAAACCTTGAGCAGGAATTGAAGAACAATTATCGAAGAACACCTTCTCACTCTAGGACACTCTCTCTCACTCTAAAAATATTAGATTGTAGGCCAAAATAACTTAACCCCTCTCAATACCAGGCCTTGGGGTTATTTAATGAGTTCCCACGTGCGCGGCTGCGGATTTGGCCGCGCATTGGCTGCGCAGCTGAGGCAGAAACTCTTAAATATGTGCGGCCGTGTATTGGCCGTGCATCTAGCTGCGCATATGACACATGTCCAGTAAAATGGCCATAACTTTCTGTATACATATCCAAATGAAAAACGGTTTTATGCGTTGGAAACTAGATTCAAAGAGATTTAATTTGATAGGTTATACACCATATAAAGCTGCATAACTTGAGAGTTATGCTCGTTTGAAGCTATATCTTGTGCATACTCACTTGAAAGTTTATCCCATCATATAATTTTCAACTTGACTTAGCCTTAGGGTTCTTCTTAGACCATAAACCATTCTTAATGAACCTCATAAATATATTATCATCATCAATTGATATCACTAAAATTATCAGTCTTGTTCATACCCGAATTAATATAATTAGCACCCGTCAATCTTCTTAATGGTCTTAATAAACTTTAAAATTTTTCCGGGGTGTTACAGGTTACAAAGGAACGGAGCTAACTGGCCATACCGACCCGCCCAAATAGCATCCTAGTATCCGCCAGTACTGTGAACATGACCGTCTTCTTCCTGTCCGGGTCCACACTCGGGATGGGGAACTGTCTTTCGAGCTTTGGGCTCGAACTCGGCCCACCTGACCCCGACAACGCATCCTTTTTCGGGATCTCCACATGGCCAAAACTGGAGTAGTCTTCTAGCACGCTAACATCTACGCCTTCCAAAAACCAATTAAGAGCCTCATCTGCGACCCGCGACGTCTCGGTCGGTTTTTTTGTAATGACCCGAGCCTCATCTAAAAGAGGATCCATGTGAGAAGGTGTCTCTGGGACGTCAATGACGTCGGCGACCTCTTTTGAAATCGGAGTAGCTTCTTGAGGAGAAGTGGCCACATGTTCCTCCTCGGGATCCCGAGCTGAGAAGGATTCAGTTATACGATCATCCCCTATGGGGATTCCAGCTCTTGTGTGACATCGAGCAGCTCGTGGATGACGAACTCCATGTCATCATCCTCGGGGTAGTCCCTGAGCCGATAGAGAGATTCAGGGTTCGGGAACCTGGTATGATTACTTTTCGGCATGAGTGTCCGAGGAGTCAGGGGACCTTTTCTTCTTGGCCTCGACAGGAGCGTCCGAGGAGTCAGGGGACCTTTGCTTCTTTCTTGTTTTGTCATCCTTCTTCACAGCAGATTCGGTAGTAGGTTGTACCGAAGCAGAGGGTTTTTCGGATGGGGATGAGGCCACGACCTCGGTAATTTCTAGAAGTTTGGCGGACTTGGGCAAAGCTGTGAAAAGAAAGGACTTAGTTAGAATGACGATGANCATAACCACAATTTCAATTATCTCACATCATAGTTCTTTCATATTCTTTCGATTCATTGGCACTAGTAATCACGATTACAAAATCATTCTTGACACTTGGCCGTATTTCATAATTTCAGTCCTCTTTTTCCACATTTAAATATCATTATCATAATCATTATCAACAACAATAAGGCTTCCCATTCAAGACAGTAAGTTCACATAACACAATAATTTGGGAATTTTAGGCACATAAAGACTTTTTATACAATGTGGCATAACAACCTTTATTTCAATCTTGACATGAAGTCATAACATTTCTAACACATATTCCACATTTTGAACATATCCTCAAATGGCTAGATGACATGATAAAAATATTTAGATAAATATTAAACTTATATCCTTCGACACAACCACATTAGGAATAGCCAATTCAATAATGACCAAGGTCTTACTTCAATTACATGAACACTGTGGAATTCGATTCTAAGAAGAAGGGGGTTTAGCCCATACATACCTCAATTGAGCTTCCTTAAACTCTAAAATATTCCAGAATTCTTACCAACTTTAATCTATTGTAGAAATATAACAAATTGAACCAAAATTAGTAGGATGATTATGGTTCTAGCTTATTTGAGCATTTTATCAAACACTAGGTGTGCATAAGTTTTCAAGGTCCTTTAATGGAGGATTCCATCATCCCACAACCCAACCTTTACCATTTTTAGCTCAACAATATTCCTGCACTCTTTGATAACACATGCAAGAAAATAAACAACTCTCATACCCAAGAATTGTATTGCTAATTTCCCATTCTTAGACAAAATTCGAAATTGAGGACTAGGGTATAGAATCTTACCTCTAGGATGAAGACATAGTGAGTTTCCCTTCTTAATCTTCCAAAACTTGAGCAGGAATTGAAGAACAATTATCGAAGAACACCTTCTCACTCTAGGACACTCTCTCTAACTCTAAAAATATTAGATTGTAGGCCAAAATAACTTAACCCCTCTCAATACCAGGCCTTGGGGTTATTTAATGAGTTCCCACGTGCGCGGCTGCGGATTTGGCCGCGCATTGGCTGCGCAGCTGAGGCAGAAACTCTTAAATATGTGCGGCCGTGTATTGGCCGTGCATCTAGCTGCGCATATGACACATGTCCAGTAAAATGGCCATAACTTTCTGTATACATATCCAAATGAAAAACGGTTTTATGCGTTGGAAACTAGATTCAAAGAGATTTAATTTGATAGGTTATACACCATATAAAGCTGCATAACTTGAGAGTTATGCTCGTTTGAAGCTATATCTTGTGCATACTCACTTGAAAGTTTATCCCATCATATAATTTTCAACTTGACTTAGCCTTAGGGTTCTTCTTAGACCATAAACCATTCTTAATGAACCTCATAAATATATTATCATCATCAATTGATATCACTAAAATTATCAGTCTTGTTCATACCCGAATTAATATAATTAGCACCCGTCAATCTTCTTAATGGTCTTAATAAACTTTAAAATTTTTCCGGGGTGTTACAGGTTACAAAGGAACGGAGCTAACTGGCCATACCGACCCGCCCAAATAGCATCCTAGTATCCGCCAGTACTGTGAACATGACCGTCTTCTTCCTGTCCGGGTCCACACTCGGGATAGGGAACTGTCTTTCGAGCTTTGCGCTCGAACTCGGCCCACCTGACCCCGACAACGCATCCTTTTTCGGGATCTCCACATGGCCAAAACTGGAGTAGTCTTCTAGCACGCTAACATCTACGCCTTCCAAAAACAAATTAAGAGCCTCATCTGCGACCCGCGACGTCTCGGTCGGTTTTTTTGTAATGACCCGAGCCTCATCTAAAAGAGGATCCATGTGAGAAGGTGTCTCTGGGACGTCAATGACGTCGGCGACCTCTTTTGAAATCGGAGTAGCTTCTTGAGGAGAAGTGGCCACATGTTCCTCCTCGGGATCCCGAGCTGAGAAGGATTCAGTTATACGATCATCCCCTATGGGGATTCCAGCTCTTGTGTGACATCGAGCAGCTCGTGGATGACGAACTCCATGTCATCATCCTCGGGGTAGTCCCTGAGCCGATAGAGAGATTCAGGGTTCGGGAACCTGGTATGATTACTTTTCGGCATGAGTGTCCGAGGAGTCAGGGGACCTTTTCTTCTTGGCCTCGACAGGAGCGTCCGAGGAGTCAGGGGACCTTTGCTTCTTTCTTGTTTTGTCATCCTTCTTCACAGCAGATTCGGTAGTAGGTTGTACCGAAGCAGAGGGTTTTTCGGATGGGGATGAGGCCACGACCTCGGTAATTTCTAGAAGTTTGGCGGACTTGGGCAAAGCTGTGAAAAGAAAGGACTTAGTTAGAATGACGATGAAATAAAAATGACTTAGAGGGAAATTCAACCAGGAGAAGAGGGACACTCACCATGGGAACGAGCCTCCCATTTGCCTTTAGAAAGCTTGCACCACTCACGCTCTAAATAGGTGAGTTATTTGTAGATGCCCTCAACCCACTCCCTAAAATGAGGGACCGCATTGGGGACTCAGGCGACAACTGCATATCATAAAAAATGAGTATTGAGAAAAGAGGGATAAATTCAAAGGAGTAAATTAAAAGGAAACAAACTTACATTTTGAGTTCCACTTCTCGGGGGAACGACATGATCTCGGAAGGAATGAGGTCTTCCGTCTTTATTCGAACAAACCCCCCCTCCCCGCCAACCTAGGTTCTTGTCCTCGTCGATGCAAGAGAAGGGATCCTTCTTTGCCCGGCGGGAAATCTTGATTAACCCCCCTCGGAAGATTCGGGGGCTGTATACGTGGAGAAAATAGTCGATCATGAACCGAAGCTCCTCCATGTTGTTGGCAAAGTGGCGGAGAAGGGTCATGGTCCTCCAAAAGGACGGGTGGATCTGCCCAAGGCAGATCTTGTACCTTTTACAANCACATGCAAGAAAATAAACAACTCTCATACCCAAGAATTGTATTGCTAATTTCCCATTCTTAGACAAAATTCGAAATTGAGGACTAGGGTATAGAATCTTACCTCTAGGATGAAGACATAGTGAGTTTCCCTTCTTAATCTTCCAAAACTTGAGCAGGAATTGAAGAACAATTATCGAAGAACACCTTCTCACTCTAGGACACTCTCTCTAACTCTAAAAATATTAGATTGTAGGCCAAAATAACTTAACCCCTCTCAATACCAGGCCTTGGGGTTATTTAATGAGTTCCCACGTGCGCGGCTGCGGATTTGGCCGCGCATTGGCTGCGCAGCTGAGGCAGAAACTCTTAAATATGTGCGGCCGTGTATTGGCCGTGCATCTAGCTGCGCATATGACACATGTCCAGTAAAATGGCCATAACTTTCTGTATACATATCCAAATGAAAAACGGTTTTATGCGTTGGAAACTAGATTCAAAGAGATTTAATTTGATAGGTTATACACCATATAAAGCTGCATAACTTGAGAGTTATGCTCGTTTGAAGCTATATCTTGTGCATACTCACTTGAAAGTTTATCCCATCATATAATTTTCAACTTGACTTAGCCTTAGGGTTCTTCTTAGACCATAAACCATTCTTAATGAACCTCATAAATATATTATCATCATCAATTGATATCACTAAAATTATCAGTCTTGTTCATACCCGAATTAATATAATTAGCACCCGTCAATCTTCTTAATGGTCTTAATAAACTTTAAAATTTTTCCGGGGTGTTACAGGTTACAAAGGAACGGAGCTAACTGGCCATACCGACCCGCCCAAATAGCATCCTAGTATCCGCCAGTACTGTGAACATGACCGTCTTCTTCCTGTCCGGGTCCACACTCGGGATAGGGAACTGTCTTTCGAGCTTTGCGCTCGAACTCGGCCCACCTGACCCCGACAACGCATCCTTTTTCGGGATCTCCACATGGCCAAAACTGGAGTAGTCTTCTAGCACGCTAACATCTACGCCTTCCAAAAACAAATTAAGAGCCTCATCTGCGACCCGCGACGTCTCGGTCGGTTTTTTTGTAATGACCCGAGCCTCATCTAAAAGAGGATCCATGTGAGAAGGTGTCTCTGGGACGTCAATGACGTCGGCGACCTCTTTTGAAATCGGAGTAGCTTCTTGAGGAGAAGTGGCCACATGTTCCTCCTCGGGATCCCGAGCTGAGAAGGATTCAGTTATACGATCATCCCCTATGGGGATTCCAGCTCTTGTGTGACATCGAGCAGCTCGTGGATGACGAACTCCATGTCATCATCCTCGGGGTAGTCCCTGAGCCGATAGAGAGATTCAGGGTTCGGGAACCTGGTATGATTACTTTTCGGCATGAGTGTCCGAGGAGTCAGGGGACCTTTTCTTCTTGGCCTCGACAGGAGCGTCCGAGGAGTCAGGGGACCTTTGCTTCTTTCTTGTTTTGTCATCCTTCTTCACAGCAGATTCGGTAGTAGGTTGTACCGAAGCAGAGGGTTTTTCGGATGGGGATGAGGCCACGACCTCGGTAATTTCTAGAAGTTTGGCGGACTTGGGCAAAGCTGTGAAAAGAAAGGACTTAGTTAGAATGACGATGAAATAAAAATGACTTAGAGGGAAATTCAACCAGGAGAAGAGGGACACTCACCATGGGAACGAGCCTCCCATTTGCCTTTAGAAAGCTTGCACCACTCACGCTCTAAATAGGTGAGTTATTTGTAGATGCCCTCAACCCACTCCCTAAAATGAGGGACCGCATTGGGGACTCAGGCGACAACTGCATATCATAAAAAATGAGTATTGAGAAAAGAGGGATAAATTCAAAGGAGTAAATTAAAAGGAAACAAACTTACATTTTGAGTTCCACTTCTCGGGGGAACGACATGATCTCGGAAGGAATGAGGTCTTCCGTCTTTATTCGAACAAACCCCCCCTCCCCGCCAACCTAGGTTCTTGTCCTCGTCGATGCAAGAGAAGGGATCCTTCTTTGCCCGGCGGGAAATCTTGATTAACCCCCCTCGGAAGATTCGGGGGCTGTATACGTGGAGAAAATAGTCGATCATGAACCGAAGCTCCTCCATGTTGTTGGCAAAGTGGCGGAGAAGGGTCATGGTCCTCCAAAAGGACGGGTGGATCTGCCCAAGGCAGATCTTGTACCTTTTACAAAAATCAAGGACCACCATGTCCATCGGACCGAGCATGAAGGGATATATATAAACTCTTAAGTATCCCTCCACGTGCGTCGTAATGTCCTCATCGGGACTAGGAACAACCACATTTTGCCTTTCCATTTACAGTCCTCCCGGGCCGTTTGGAGCATCTCCTCAGTGATGGAGCAGACATACCTCCATGCCTCTTCACCTCGATCTCCTTGTTTGGAGGCTTTTTCGACCTTAAAATCATTTTCTATGGAGCAGCCTCCGGAGATAAATTCTGAAAGAGGAGGTTTCGAGGCTGCTACCGAAAGGGTTGCCACGGTGTCTGCGGCCAGGGTAGATATTGAAGGAGCAGTGTTTTGAGGCATCGATTTTGAGGTTTTCCCCATCTTGATCTGGGAATATGAAGGTTTGGTTGATATGAAGGTTTAAAGATTGATATAAAGATTCGAAGATCTAGTTTGAAGATTTAAAGGCAAAGTATGAAGGTTTGAAGACGAGAGATGAAGATATGAAGTTATGGTGAGCAATTTATGAAGATTTGTAAGATTGATGAATAAATAGAAAATCTGAGGGTAACTTAAGAAGATTCGAAATCGTAAAGTAAAAAGTGAAAAAAGAAAACCGGAGATTTTATAGGGAAGAAATAATTAATGTGTAACGTTTCGCATTCGGTGCCTACTGAGGATGGTCAACCGGAGACTGACACGTGTCCGAAGTCAGAACGACACAATTGATGGAACATTTCAGCGACTTGTCAACTCACTTGTGGCGTACAGAGGAAGGAGTCGGGGTCAATTAATCACTTCTTGTTGTTTCTATAAATCTACTCTCCGAAAAGTGAGGGGACTAGCTGTGTACGGGTAAAATCGGGGATAGAGTTACCCCCGATTTTCCGGTGAAGAAACAAGAAGACAACGCGGTTTGGCGCAGTTTCGGGTAAAGGCAAGGGCTCCTAAGATCGGAGATCGGGGGGACAAATAACGCACCAAGATTCAGACATAGCCAAGCATGAGACGAATCGAGCTCGAGCAAAACAAAGAATTGAGGCCAAATGGAAGACAGTTAAAGAGAACGAATGAGGAGTCGAAATATCCGCCATCAACCGGATATTACGGCACGAATCTTGCCGGATATCAACTGCGGATCATAATTTTCTAGAACAGAAGGATTTTTACGTTATTTAAATTTGTACTAGGATTGAAACTCCCCTACTATATAAATGGGAGAACCTTTTCATTTTTCAACCATTGTTGGCATGCATATCAAAGCAATAAAGTTCATTTTTGTCTTCTAGCTATTGTTCAAAGTGTTCTTCAGTTATTCTTTCTTTAAGTTGCAATCGAGCCCGTCTCGAGGGCTCGATCGGAATCAGTTTCAGTGTTCAACTTAAAGCCAGGCGTAATTGTTCCATCACGTTTGGTTTGATCATTTTGTTTCTCTTCAATTTAATTGTTTGTTGTTCTTAGATCATTCGTGTTAAATTAAATCACGTATTCTTTAAACCGCGTATAAATTTAATTGTTACTCATTTTAAGGGTAAACGGAACTAACGTAGGTTGATCTTAGAATCAATTAAAAACAAAATGAAAACCCAGTCAGAATGAACATATAGTTAATGTTAGATAGAATGAGTCGGGATGCTCCTAAATTTGATGATGTTTATTCAACGTATATCTGAATTTTAAGTTAACATAATTGTCCTCCTGAATAAGACATTTCAATATCCTCGACCCCCTAGACTATCTCAACCCATGGAAGTATGATATACGTACTGCCACGTGAATTTTTCAGTCTACTTGATATTTTTTAAAATAAAATATATATTTGTACATTTTTAAGTCCACTAACTATTTGGATCATCTTTTTCCGATTAAATTTGTAAAAAACTTGGAATAAAATTATTTTGGGTATAATTTTTACTTGGCTAAAAATAATAATATTCTAATCAAATTAATAAACATATTTGGCCAAAAAAAGCATAAATACATGGTTAAAATAAATAAATATTGCATCTAAGAAGATCTAAAAAATATGCAGTTGGAACTTTATTATTTTGGCTAAAACTGAAAAATTCCAACTAAATAGTTTGCAAATTTGACCCAAAAAAATAAATACACAGTTAAAATAAATAATTAATGCGTGAAAAGAAGAAATACACATATTTTTCAAGAAAATAAACTATTTGAATTATGTTACTTTGGCTAAACCTTCTCTTTATTGGTCTAGAATAATATAGTTTCAGTTGCATATTTGGCCCCGGAAAAAAAAGAAATACATATTGGAACAAATAGCCGTTGTATCTAAAGAACAGAAAAAATGTAATAGTGATAAATATACAATGCATATATTAAAAAAAAGAGAGGGAGAGAGAGAGAAATACAGTTGAAATTCGCGACACTTTCGACTACGGTAGAGTGACAGTTAAATATAACTCTTAAAGTTCTTTTCGTTTTCCGAATGAAGCAGTCGGACATTTGATCAAATAGACAGCTAACTTCTCATCCCACAATTAATCGACTACGGTACCGAAAACTTTTATGCGCACATTTTTCTGCTAAAATATTGCTTCTACTGTAGTCAAACGTAATTGTGTATGATAAAATTAAATTACAAAAATATAAATATGTAGTTTTCGACTACTGTATTCGAAAACATTATGAGAATAGCGACTAAAAATCTATAGTCGGGCGGGGTAGTCATAAAAGGTGAATTTTTGGTAGTGGAATAAATAAATTATCTTGTATTTGATTATGTAGCAATTAATAATTAAAAAATAACCCACTTGAAAGTTGATATTTAAATTTTTCTTTCCGTTCATGCACCTAAAAGAGGGTGTGTTCACACTCTTTGCTATAAGCATTTAGAGGAACTAGACTATCAAATTACCAAATTCAAGAATACACTAAATAAAAATCAAGTTTAGAGGGATCTCGATCTATTTTGCCTTAATTTTATTACTAGAGAGCATGTTCATGCTGTTAGTGAATAGTGATCCTGGCTTGGTACTTACTAATTACTTGGCTGCCTTTGGTTATCCAGATAATAAAACAAAACAAAAAGGTCCGAAATTATGATTAAGCACAGCAGTATGGGCAGAGAAAGGATGTTGGAATAGGGAAAAGTTTTAAATAAGACAGTATTGCTTTCATTTGGCATTTGGTCTCGAGAATGTGGGAAGAAAACAGTTTGGACTGCTTTCCACTTTACAATTACATCTTTCTTTCGTTGTACTACTATATATTGCTTAAAAAATTATTTGTGTTTAGTGTTTACGCAAAAACTTATTAATTTGTTATATTAAGTGACAAAATGCAATGAAATTGTGTTTTAATTATGTATGATTTAGCGATAACAGTGTACATAAAGAACATATTATATATTTATTGATTTGATATAAACATCGATATGAATAACTTTTTATTTCTAATGAGTTATATTAATTCATTTATCGATATGAAAGGACAATTACATAGAAGTAAAACAGTATGCATGAGTAAAAAATTTAGAAGATTGAGTAGCCTATTGAAGATAGTGAAATTAGGTGTAAAAAGTTTTTACAAATCGTCAATGTATAAACTATACATTACAATTACAAAAACCGTAAAAATTAAACGAAAAGTACATTTTTATGTCCTGCATTCATCTCCCGCTCAGCACAATATTTGCACATACACGCACCCACCTATGTATTCCCTCACACATATATGTCATCATTAAAAAAGACATATCCATAAATTTCTTTTTCTTTGTTGTTTTTAGTGTATTACGTGGAGTTTCATGCTTCTCTGAACACTTTAGAAATGCTATTTAAAAATTAAAAATTTAATAATTAATTTTCTTATTTATTTATTTATTTGATTTTCAAATAAGGCCGATGACTAACCTCCAGTCCACTACCTACCTGTTGAGTTTTCTCCTCATTCAATAAACAATCCAAAAATAACTTAGCACATTAAGATGTTTTCGGTGACCAAACAATATTCAATTATTTGAGGGGAAGTAAAAGAAAATTAAGGAGCATATAAAAAAGAAAATTCGGCAACTGACTATATTCAAACAGAAATATGCAGAGAAAGCAGAATTTTTTTTC
>AWOL01S0322491.1:0-14979 GCA_000715115.1 Nicotiana otophora | reverse complement strand
CGGCTCTTCGTGCGCAGGTGCGGTCCCGCTTCTGCGGAACTTGACCGCATCTGCGGTCCCAGCCTTCCCCAGCCAATTCTGCTTCTGCGCCCCCCTAGTCGCTTCTACGGCTGCGCACTTGCGTCCAAAACCTCGCAGGTGCGGTTACACCAGATACCAGCTGCCTCATCACTCCTTTAGTCCAAAAGTTGATCCGTTAACCATCCGGAATCTACCCGAGGCCCTCGGGACCTCAACCAAATACACCAACATGTCCCAAAACATGACACGAACTTGCTCGAGGCCTCAAATCACATCAAACAACGCCAAAACCTTGAATCACATCCCAGTTGAAGCTTAATGAACTTTAGAACTTCAAACTTCTACATTTGATGCCGAAACCTATCAAATCATGGCCGATTGACCTCCAATTTTGCATACATGTCACATTCGACACTACAGACCTACTCCAACTTCCGAAATCAGAATTCAACCCCGATATCAAAAAGTCCACTCCGGGTCAAATTTTCTCAAAAACCTTCAAATTTCTAACTTTCGCCAAATGACCCCGAAATGACCTTCGGACCTCCAAATCCACATCCGGACGCGCTCCCAATACCAGAATCACCATACGGAGCTATTCCCGGAATTGAAATCCCAAACGAACATCAATAGCATTGAAATGCACTTTAACCCAAATTTTATGAAATTCTTGCAAAATGCCAACCTTCCACAATAGGCGCTGAAACGCTCCCGGGTCATCCAAAACCCGATCCGGACCTACGCCCAAGTCCAAAAGCATCATATAAACCTATTGGAACCTTCCAATCCCGATTCCGAGGTAGGTTACTCAAACATCAAACCTTAGTCAATTCTTCTAACTTAAAGTTTCCGAAATTAGAAGTTTCTTCCCAAACTAACTCCGAACTTCCCAAAATTCAATTCCGACCATACATGCAAGTCATAATACCTGAAGTGAGACTAATCAAAGCCTCAAACTGCCGAACGACGCATTAGAGCTTAAAACGACCGGTCGGGTCATTACACAACCGCTCCGAAAAATAGGTAGTACCAACTAGAATGAAGTGCGTGGATTTGGTCAGCCGATCCACAATCACCCAAATAGAATCGAACTTCCTCGAAGTCCGTGGGAGTCCAACTACAAAATCCATGGTGATCCGCTCCCACTTCCACTCTAGAATCTCTAACCTCTAAGCAATCCACCCGGTCTTTGATGCTCATACTTCACCTACTGTCAGTTAAGGCACCAAGCTACAAATCCCACTACATCCTTCTTCATTCTCCTCCACCATTAGTGCTGCCTCAAGTCCTGATACATCTTTGCGGCACCCGGATGAATGGAATACCTCGAACTGTGGGCCTCGTCAATAATCAACTCATGTAACCCATCCACATTGGGCACACAAATCCGACCCAGCATCCTCAATACCCCATCATCCCCAATAGTCACATCTCTGGCATCACCGTGCTGAATTGTGTCCTTAAGGACAAGCAAATGAGGATCATCATATTGGCGTTCTTTGATGCGATCATATAAGGAAGACCGAGAAACCATACAAGCTAGAACCTGACTAGGTTCCGAAATATCCAATCTCATGAACTGGTTGGCCAATGCATGAACATCAACTGCAAGAGGTCTCTCCCCAACGGGAATGAATGCAAGACTACTCATACTCACCGCCTTGCTACTCAAGGCATCGGCCACTACATTGGCCTTCCCAGGATGATACGGAATGGTGATATCATAGTCTTTTAGCAGCTCCAACCATCTCCTCTACCTCAAATTTAGATCATTTTGTTTGAACAAGTGATGGAGACTCTGATGATCCGTAAACACCTCACAAGACACACCGTAGAGATAATGCCTCCAAATCTTCAATGCATGAACGATGGCAGCTAACTCCAAATCATGAACAAGGTAGTTCTTCTCATGAGGCTTGAACTGGCGCGAAGCATAAGCAATCACTCTACCCTCCTGCATCAACACACACCCAATACCGATCCGAGAAGCATCACAATACACTATATAAGAACCTGAAGTTGATGACAAAACTAGAATTGGAGCTGTGGTCAAGGCAGTCTTGAGCTTCTGAAAACTCTCCTCATACTCATCCAACCACCTGAAAGGAGCACCCTTTTGGGTCAGTTTGTCAAGGGTGATGCAATAGACGAGAAACCCTCCATAAAGTGATGATAATAACCAGCCAAGCCAAGAAAGCTCTGAATCTCCATAGCTAAGGATGGTCTGGGCCAACTCTAAACCACCTCTATCTTCTTCGGATCCACCAGAATACCCTCACTAGACACCACGGGCCCCAAGAATGCCACTGAACTGAGCCAAAACCCACACTTGGAGAACTTGGCATAAAGCTTCTCCTCCCTCAACTGTTGCAAAACAATCCTCAAATGCTGGGCATGCTCCTCCTGGCTACGAGAGTACACCAAGATGTCATCAATGAACACTATTACAAATGAGTTGAGACAATGCTGATTCACACTGTTCATCAGATACATGAACGCTACTGGGGCATTGGTCAGCCCAAAAGACATCACAAGGAACTCATAATGACCATAACGGGTCCTGGAGGTTGTCTTCAGAATATCCGAGTCCCAAATCTTCAACTAGTGATACCATACCTCAAATACATCTTGGAGAACGCCCTCGCTCCCTGAACCTATTCAAACAAATCATCAATAAGCAGCAAAGGATACATGTTCTTGATTGTAACTTTGTTCAACTGCCTATAATCAATGCACATTCTCATAGTACCATCCTTCTTCTTCACAAACAACACTGATGCACCCCAAGGTGACACACTAGGCCTAATAAACCCCTTATCAAGGAGTTCCTGAAGCTGCTCCTTCAATTCCTTCAACTCAGTTGGTGCCATGCGATATGGTGGAATAGAAATGGGCTGAGTTCCCAACAGCAAGTCAATACCAAAGTCAACATCCCTGTCGGGCAGCATACCCGGCAAGTCTGCAGGAAACACATCCGAAAATTCCCGCACCACCGGAACAGAATCAATAGTAAGAGCATCAGCACTAACATCCCTCACAAAGGCAAAAAAAGATAAACAAACCTTCCCAACCATCTGCTGGGCCTTTAAATACGAAATCACCCTATTGGGAACATAGTCTAGAGAACCTCTCCACTTAATCCTCGCCAATCCTGGCATTGCCAACGTCACAGTCTTAGCGTGACAATTTAGAACAGCATGACATGTAGACAACCAATCCATAACCAAGATCACATCAAAATCAACTATACTAAGCAATAAGCGATCAACTCTAGTATCCAGACTCCCAATGGTCACTACACATGACCGATATACACGGTCCACAATGATGGTATCACCCACCGGCGTAGAGGCATGAACAGATTAACCTAAGGACTCATGGGTAATATCCAAATGATGAGCGAAATATGATAATACATATGAATAGGTGGAACCAGGGTCAAATGGTACAGAGGCCTCCTTGTGGGAAACTGAGACAATACCTATGATCACTGCATCTGAAGCAACAACATCTGGTCTGGCGGGAAAAGGATAGCATCGGGCCTGACCGCCACCTGATTTGGCCTCCCCCTCTAGGGCGACCCTTAACTGACTAAGCTCCACCCCGAGCTGGCTGAGCGGGTGGTAAAGTAATGGGAGCTGAAGTCATAGGCTGACTCCACTACTGAGCTGGACCTCTTGTAAGGTGGGGAAAATACCTCTTGATGTGACCCATAACTCCACACTCGAAACAACCCTTCCCTGCAAATGGCGGTGGGGACTGGAGGGAGCCCCAAGCACCAAAGTACCCGCTAGAAGCACCCGGTGCCGATGAGCCCTGAACTGAAGGTGCATGGGATGAAATCTGAGATGGTAGGGAACTGAGAGATGACTAGCCCTGACGATAACTATATGAACCATAGCTGGATGATGCACCAGAGTAAACTGGATGACCCGTCTAAGCGTGCCCGTAAGGACGACCCTTGCCGCAGTAAAACTGACCCCCTAAAGGAACACCGCTTAAATCACCTGGTCTACGAGGCCTCTTGGCCTCCCTCTCTCCATGCTCCTGGCTACGGATCATCTCTATCTGCCGAGAAATGTCAACAGCATCATCAAAAGAAGCACCAGTTACCCTCTCCATAGTCATAAGCAACTGCAACTGATATATGAGGCCATCGATGAACCTACAAATCCTCTCCCTATCAGTGGGAAATAGACAAACTGCGTGATAAGCCAACTTAGAAAAACTCATCTCGTACTGCGTCACAGACATGCCATCCTGACGAAGCTACTCAAACTATCTACGCAGCTTCTCTCTGCGAGACTGCAGCACGAACTTCTCCAAGAAGAGAACGGAGAACTCTAGCCATGTAAGTGGTGCTGCACCGACTGGCCTGCGCCTCTCAAAAGCCTCCCACCACCTGAATGCAGCCCCAGAAAACTGAAAAGTAGTGAACGAGATCCCACTAGTCTCAAGAATACCTGCTATCCGAAATATTCGCTCGCACCTATCTAGAAAGCCCTGAGCATCATCTGACTCAGCACAACTAAATGATGGAGGTCTAAGCCTCCCAAACCTTTCAAGCCTCCTATGCTCATCATGTGCCATAATGGGGCCTACCAGGGTCTGAGCAGTTGCAGCCGGCTGGGTTGGTAATGCCCCCAGTATCTGAAATCCCTGTACTACCTGATTTAGAGTATAAGAAATATGGGTATGAGTACCTCCCCCGGTCTGAGATGTGGCAGGTGTGGCCTGAGCTGAAACCACCTGAGCAAGGCTAGTGCAAACTCTCAATATCTGGGTCAAAGCCTCCTGAAGGCATGGAATCACAATGGGCACAGCTGGTGCCTGAGCTAACCCTACTGGCTCAACTGTATCGGGTACCTGCTCTTGAACTAGAGCGACTGGTGGGCCTGCAGGTGATGCCCTAGCTATTGTACGAGTTGTACCTCTGCCCCTACTGTGGCCTCTACCACGACCTCGGCCTCAACTGGTGGTACTGGTGTTTGTCCATTATGCCAGTAGTACGTTTCCTCACCATTTGTGAGAGAATATAATAACAAAAGTTTAGTAACCAAAACCAACAATCCGCACAACAAGAATACAAGAATGTGAAATTTCCTAAGGTTCGGTAGCCTCTCGAAGATAAGTACAGACATCTCTCTACCGATCCGCAAGACTCTACTAAACCTGCTCATGACTCGTGATACCTATTTAACCTAGGCTCTAATACCAACATGTCACGAACCCAAAACCAATCGTCGTGATGGTGCCTATCGTGGAGCTAGGCAAGCCAACTACTCAACCAGATCACCAAGTAGAAACTTTGAAAATAAAACGGAAGCAGTTAATATTTGAGAAACCTTTTAAAAACAAAAATAAAACCACAATGCAATATAAATCTCTTCCAAAAATCAGGGTGTCACCGAGTACATGAGCATCTATACAAGGATACAGTCTACTACAATGTCTGAGGAAATAAGAATTGAAATATAGATAAAGAAAATGAATGAGAGTAAAGGCCTGCGAACACCATGACGCTTCCTCGATTGTCTCCAAGATGTCGACTCCTCACTCAGTAGCCGCCGTAACCATAAGTACCTGGATCTGCACACGAGGTGCACAGTGTAGCGTGAGTACAACCAACTCAGTAAGTAACAAGCCCAAACTGTGGACTGAAAGTAGTGACAAACTCAACCGGCATAGTTCAATACAGAAAATAACAGTGCAGAAATATAGACATGCTTTCAAGTTCGGTAGATATCTTAAAACAATAAAATGGATCAAATCTGAATGATATGAAGAATATAACTCCCATACTTCTACCATGCCAATACACATGCTCTATGTGATGCACCATTCTGACAACCTCATGTGCTCACACTCTCAAATTCTCAATCACTCGGTACTGTATATGGCCCAAACGACCCAGAGAAGATCCATCCCGGAATATATACATCACTGACCATCATTCACCTAGTACCGAGTAGGGAAAATCCATCCCGTGGAGAAGATCCATCTCTAGGTATAAAATGCTTCGGACAAGATCCATGTCTAGGGAAGATTCATCCCTCTATAATATCAACCGCGCTCACTAGGGGTATGTGCAGACTCCGGAGGGGATCCTTCAGCCTAAGCACTATCATAATCAGTATAACTATCATGGTGTGCAGCACGATCCCATAAATGTCACTCATAATCAGGCCCTCGGCCTCACTCAGTCATCAATCTCTCCGGTCTCTCTCTCAAGGGATCACAATGTCATGATACTAGCCCGAAAATAATGATATATTGTATCAATAATTAACAACAGAGACTGAGATATGATATGAAATGAATGAATATGACTGAGTATGAAATATCAATGAAATTAGCAAGACAACAGTGAGAAACGACCACTATGGGTCCAAATAGTATCGGCATAAAGCCTAAACATGATATCTAGCATGAGTGCCAGCTCAATTATTTTATCACATGAGGAAAACACGGATATCAACAATATACAACCACTAGACGGTGCTGTGGCATCGACCAGGTCACAATTCTCACGGTGCACGCCCGTCACTTGGCATGTGCGTCACCTCGATACCAATCACATAATACATAATTCGGGGTTTCCAACCCTCATAACCAAGTTTGAAAGTGTTACTTACCTCAATCCGGGCTAAACTCTACTCTAAAATGCCCTTGCCCCTCAAATCGGTCTCCAAACATCCCGAATATAGCCACAAGCAGTACAATACAATCAACATAGGCTAAAGGAATCAATTCCACAAGAAAAATACGAAATTATAGCCAGAATATGAAATCGGTCCAAACCCGCCCACCAGGCCCTCGTCTTGAAATCTAATAAAAGTCACAAAATTCGAACGCCCATTAACTTACGAGTCTAACTATACCAAATTTACCACAATCCGACACCAAATGGTCATCCAAATCCCCAAAGTTCACCCTCTAAATCCCTAGCCTCAAACCCCCAAATTACACCTCAACAACACACTATCTAGGTGGAAATATCTGTAGGGGAACACAATTATTGAAGAAAAATGGACACAAGGATCTTACCTCAAGAATTCCACTTGAAAAGCCCTCTCAAAATCTCCAAAGTCCGAGCCCAAAATGATGAAATAAAGCCAAAATCGGGACGTCTCGCATTTATAGACTCTGCCCAGGCCTTCCGCACCTACGACAACTTGGCCGCTTTTGCAGTCTCGTAGGTGCACCCCCATAGCCTACTTATGTGCCAAACTCTGCACCTATACCCCATTTTTTCGCACCAGTGCACTCGCTTCTGCAAGACAAACCTCCGCTTCTGTGGAGTCAAGCTTCAAGGCCAAAACCGCTTCTGCGGCCCTTCTGCCGCATCTGCGGTCGCAAAGATGCGGGAACACCATCGCACCTGCAACCTTCTGCTGCTTCACTCCCTTGGCCATTTTTGCATCTTACCTCCTGCTTCTGTGGACATGCACCTGCGATGAGACTTCCGCAGGTGCGATTACACCACCTGAGTCCAAACTTCAGAAGCCTTACAACTTCAAATCGTGACCCGTTAATCACCCGAAATTAACCCGAGGCCCCCGAGATCTCAACCAAACATACCAACAAGTCTTATATCCCAATACAAACTTAGTCAAATACTCATACCACCTCAAACAACATCAAAAACATGAATTACACACGGATTCAAGCCTAATGAACTTCGAAATTTCTAAATTATACAAACAACGCTGAAACCTACCAAATCGCGTCTGATTGGCCTCAAACTTTGCACACAAGTCAAAAATGACCCCACAAACCTACTGCAACTTCCAGAATCAGAATCTGACCCCTATATAAAAAAGTCCACTACCAGTCAAACTTTCCGAAATTCCAACTTTCGCCATTTCAAGCCTAATTTTACTCCATACCTCCAAATCACAATCTGGAAACGCTCCTAACTCCAAAATAACCCAAGAGAGCTAACAGAACAATCAAAATTCAAATCTTAGATCATTTACACATTAGTCGACATCTGGTCGACTTTTCCATCTTATGCTTTCAATTAAGAGACTACGGGTCTCAATTCACCCTGAATTCTCTCCGGACCCAAACCAACTAACCTGATAAGTCATATAATAGCTATAAAGGACAAATGGATTAGTAAATGGGAGAACGAGGCTACAATTATTGAAATGACCGGCCGGGTTGTTATAGACGCACATGCTAGGTGACGGGCTTGTAGGCGTGCACCGTGTGAATTATGACTCGATTGTTTCTGTGGTACTGTGTAGTGACCTAATCTTGTTTCTATCAATGAAATTTCTATGTGATAGAGTAATTGAGTTGTGACCCAGTTAGAAACCATATTCAAGATATATGCTTATCCTGTTGGGATCCACTGAGGTCATTTCTGCTATTGAGTTATTTGCTTAAATTGAAATTACATACTCAGTCATACCCACTCATTGCATATCATATCTTAGTCTCTGTTATCATTTGTCTCACATCATATTATCATTGTTTGGGCTGATTGGCATGAGATTTGTAAGGCCGAGAGACTGGAGAAGATGATGACTGAGTGAGGCCGAGGGTCTAATTGTGAGTGATATTTAGGGGATCGGGATGCACACCGCAACATGCTTTATTGATTCATGCCATGATTGACTTATATAAGTACTTGGACAGGATCCGTCCATCCGGAGTCTGACATAACAGCAGTGAGCGCAGGTACCTATTGAGTGCGAGTGCTGAGTGTTTGGGAGGACTGAGTTATTGAGCGTGCTGAGTTTGGTTGACTGCTTAAAGAGCATGAGCGCATGAGTTTATCACTATTGTGGATTGCACTTGACATGTATACTTAGCACGTAGGCATAGAGATGCATTTCCTCATGTTGTACGGTATTGTGACATTCATGACTTCATATGTACATTGACATGTAGGCATATAGATATACTTTCCTCATGCCATCTGATAATGGTATCCTATCTGTTGTTGAAAGTTCTTGAAAAAATCACAATTTTCTGATATACTCACATTTTGGTGATTTCGGTGAAAGATTTGGGTTTTTACTATTATACCTAAAAAGCATGCTTATTTTTCGTACCTATGATCGAGTTGAGCATCATATCTTTGAATATTACTTGTATTGTTTCATTATATTGTTATGAGTTGTTCTTAGCTATTAGTTTTGGACTCTGACCGTTGTCCAAGCTCGTCACTGCTTTCAACCTAAGGTTAGGTTTGTTACTTATTGAGTACATGGGGTCGATTGTACTCATACTACACTTTTGCATCTCGCGTGTAGATTTTGGAGCTAATGTTGTTGTGTATGGCGAAAGGTGGCATTGAAGATGTACCTGTGTTCCGGTTGTAGCTGCCTCTTGTTCCTGGTAGCTTTAGATTTATAAAAATCATTTTATGTATATTTCGAACAGATGATGTAATTACTTCATACCAGCTTTGTAAACTCTAAATCTTAGAAGCTCATGATTTGTACTACCATCCTTGGGAAGTTTATAAAAGTTCAGTTATTTCATCATTTATTTTCTCAGTAAATCTCATTGAATTGGATTGTTGTTAATTGGTTGACCTAGCGAATTGGGTTAGGTGCTATCACGACTAGTTGGATCTTGGGTCATGACACAAAGCTTCCCCAAGCACTTACAACATTATAAATAACAACAAACTTCCTCTTCTTCAAGTACATCCCTTTTATAAATTTTTATCAACACTCAATCTCTCCCTTTATTTATTTTTTCCTTCTTTCACCTTTTATGCAACAAGGACGCCTTTCTCTTGTTTCTTTCTCTACACATTTTTTTCTCATGCAATTTGATTTCTTTCTTTCCTTTCTTCTTTTTTATTTCAACAACTTGCGTTTCTCATTGCAAATAATGCATCATTTTTTCTTAGCCTTCCACCTTTAAATAGTTTAATTCATATCTCAACCAATCTTCCACTTCAACTTTATCTATTAGCTAATTATGCTTTTATAAGTCCTCAAAGAAGTAGGGTCAAAATATAGATAATTCAACACAAGAAAAAGGTCAAAGCTTGTAGCATGGCTACCAAATAAAAGAGAATTAGGCTCAACAGGGCTGACTAGAGTCAAATAACACAGGGTAGTCTAGAGAATCTCAAACGGGTCAAGGAAGGCCTAAAATAACTTTTTAAACTGAGAAAAACCTAGAATTTCGCTTCAACTCATATGCAAGGCAAGTTCTAGACACAAATGTACTACATGGAACTATACAGAAATCTCACCACACAATGGCTCCTGATTCAATTATGATGGATATATTCCAACTCTCAATCAAAGAAAGTACAGAGTTATGCCACAATGTTAATGCACCAAATACATCAGTTAGCACCAGAGTCAAGAAAATGAACCTAAGCGTCACAAAACAAGCTAATTAATTTTTCAAGGCACAAATAGTTCTCAAAAACTCATGAGAAAAGTTATAATCCCCATGCCTAGGTCTAACTATGTTAGTATCAAACACGTTACTAAGTGTTTTGAATTCAGTCCGAATCTCTATATCCTACACTACTCAAAAAATAAAATAAAAATACCCTATTCAAAAGTTCATTTCTTGGTAAAGAACCGATACCCAAAGAAAAACCAAGAGGGAATATTGTCTACCTACGACTAACTAAAAATAAAAAGATTTTTTTCATTGAACCTTAATCTCTCAAGAAAACTGCCTACAAAATCCATCGTATGGAAAAGTCCAAAAAAGTTATGATTTTTTTTCTTTTACTATTTTTTTTACCAATTTTTGTTTTGTTTGTTTCTTTCCTATTCTTTTTCAAAATTTATACGACGGAATATTACTATAAATAAGCTTAGAAAACACAGAAAATCACCCAGCTAATCTCCTCACCCCACACTTAAACTTGTGCAATGTCCTCAATGCATACCATAAATAACAAGAGGGTAAAAGAGACTCCCTAATAAGCCAAAAGTCGAATAATTAGAAGCTCACGGGGTACTCAGATTTCTCCCAAGCATTGGTCTTGTGTGGGATTCCCAACACTTATTTTCGGTCATCTGCTCGCTTTTGCACACGTCTAGTGGCTTTGATTCCCTGCTCATACTCCTACAAAATAAGAAATAACACTACAAAAATAACAAAATAAACAAAAAAAAAATAGTAGAGCTGGGTTGCTTCCCAGCTAGTACCTTATTTATAGTCGTGTCCTGACTTACACCTACTTCATCACTTTTTCTTCCACCTCGAAGATATAAATTGTATCCACAAATTTGATTCAAACTTGCGATTATGGTTCTGGGGTGGTACTATGAATACAATAGAACCAAGCAAATAATGTCGCATTTTGCACTTCTAGGACTTTAAGTGAGGAATATCATTTTGTCTCCTTGATATCACAAATTTCAAAATGTATGCACTTTGTTGCTCATCCATTGACCCTTCATAGGACTGAAAGGGTCGATTCCCATGTCATCATCCCAACACAATGTTGAAAAGTTGTTAAAATGAGGTCCAATACGCTTCAATTCTAAAATTGTTTCACTTTTGCACACTTCCTCAACCTTGGCATCATCAATAATAATAAGGTGGAATGGTTGGAACTTCTCTTTCTGCTCCACAAGTTAGCCAGTATCCATAACATTTGGTTGTTGGGCATTAGATGCCTCAACATTTTTATTCAACTGAGTCTACATGTCATGGATATTTTAGCCAAATTGGTCTATCTCTTACCTGAGCCCTCTTCCTTATATCAGTTGTTTTGCCATGTTTGAAAGACCATTACGGATAAACTCATAAAATTTCATCAGTTGAGATTGTTCCTATCGCCAAGATTGGCTCACTATATCTGCTTCTTCAAAGTTATCTTCTTTTGGGAACTCGCCCCTTTCAGCTAATTCCTCCACCTTGGCCTTTATTCTCGTGATTGTTGCACTAATTCTTAATATAGCTTTTTGATTTTCATCTTGTTTCTCAGCTACTTGCCTCACCATGTCCATAATACGGGAAGCACACTCCACATCCCCCACTTCATTGCTCCTATCAAACTCACAAATATAATTAGAAAAATCACAATAAGAGGTTGGAGTAGGATAAAAAGAATTAGGACAGTCATCCCAATGCCCACATTATAAATATTTCACTCAGAAGGTTGAGATGGCGCCCCCAACTCTCTTCCATAAATATGTTTACAATATTTCCATAAGTACGGTCCTCCACAATATAGACAAGGATTACCAAAAGAAGAATAACCAATATTCAACCAATTATTATTAAAAATATGCCATCTAACACAAGTAACAACATACTAAACTATACTAAAACTAGAAAACACAAAAATAAATATTAAAACTTGACTTGATATGTAGTAAAATCCTGATCTAGTGAAACAATTAATTTCTAAGTCCCCGACAACGGCACCAAAAACTTGTTGCTGCTAAAACTCACACGCAAGTATACACGGTCAATCAAGTAATAAAGAGTGAGTAGAGTATAGTTCCCACGATGACTTGTAATTAATTATCAACTAAATCAAGTAATTTCTAATTTATCGAGTCAAGAACAAGTTCAAGGTGATTTTTGTTTAATAGATCCTACTAACTAAAGTTGCGATTAAAAGAACTAATTAACTAGCACACTTAGCATGAAGATTCAATGAGAAATAATATTCCAGTTTAATGGTTAAGTAACAATCCTGTTGAATTCTTCAATCAACTCGATTTATTAATTTATCTAGGTTATTAACCTACAAGGACAACAATACTCATAGAAATTTAACAACTTCTACTCGCCTATTCAATTTATTCTAAACTCTAGATTCCTATGAGATTAGAGATAAAAAGAACGCAGTAATAATTTCTTGAAAAGTTGGCTAAGCACGGCAAATAGGTATATTTCTATCCGTTCGCAAATCAATTCCCCAATGACTAGGTTCAAGATCGCGCTCTATTCAATCCTATTGCAATCAAGAATAACCTCTTTCAATTTCAACTCAAGATTCATATGTAGTATTTCACTATTAGTTGGGCAATAAAATAATTAGGCTCAGGATATGAATAAACAACCCAATATGATAAATTAAATCATCAAATCAATCTTCGAATATCAACATTCATGTAAAACCATAACCCCAGAATAAACGAGTTTAGCCAAGCATATTCATGGTAGAAATCTCAAGTAATTCCCAAGAATATATAAAAATCAATAAAAGAAGGGAAAAAGAAGAACCCAAGATGAATTCCACGGTTCCCGAACTCTGTGATGGCATTTCTCCGCTTCCAAGTGTGTTAGATGACCTAAAAGATGCGTTTTTGACTTATATATTGCCTACAAAAGTCTTGGGCCAAAGATGTCCTTTTTCTTTTTCGAGTCAGCTTCATGGATTGATGCTAAGCTGGATGCTTCATGTCTTCCTCATCTTGAACTTCTCAGCATCAGGTTCTAGGGTGGATGCTTCGCGTCCACCCTCTGTTCCTTCAACGTTGTTGCGCCCAGGTACGGATGCTAAGGTGCCTTCTTGAGATTTCACTGCCAAGAATGCTTCATATGGCATTTTTTTCTAGGTTGGATGCGACGCATACAACTTCTTTTCGTATAGATGGAGAATCATTTCTTCATATTTCTACACTCCAAATGTACTAAATCATTACACATAACTTAATTAGTTGGAAAACTAATAATTAACATATGTTGGGCATTTTAACACTAAATAGGATCAAAAAGCAGTTAAAACATGAGTAAAGTGACATTAAAACATATAGAAATATGTCCAACATCACCACCCCACACTTAAACCTTTGTTTGTCCTCGAGCAAAGTAAAATTAACCTATAATAGACCGAACAAAATTAAGCTCATGGCTATCAAGACACAACTTTTCAATTAAGGTCAAGCATACCCATGACTTTGGTTGATACCAACAATTAACCCTTTACATATGCATTCTTTAACTTAACTCTCCATATCCAAAACTTCCTAAACACAACATTGAACAACTCAAAATAATCAAATAGAAAATTTGTAATATTTCAACCTCAGAAATTGACTCCCTAGCATAACTACTTTTAGGCCAACTTGCTTACTCTGATTGACGAGACTAATAAAGTCACCTATCCATCAAGAAACATGTTCCCTCACCACAAATCAAAGAGAGATAGTACACACACACAAATAAAATTCAAACGTAATTTAAGGACTTTAAATAATGGAAGAAATCACTCACTCTCTCAAAGAAGTTCACATGCGCATAAAAGATATCATAGGCATGCCCGTTGCGTAAATCTCTACCAATATAGGCCTGCTCAATCTAAAATACATTAGGACTTTTTAATGGTTGTAATGTAGGCTAAGGGACGAGTAGGAAATATATGGATAATATTGACTAAGCTTCCCCAATAACTTACAACATAATAAATAATAACACACTTCCTCTTCTTCAAGTGCCTCCCTTTTATAATTTTTTATCAACACTCAATCTCTCCCTTTATTTATTTTTTTCCTTCTTTCACTTTTATGCAACAAGGACGGCGCTCTCTTGTTTCTTTCTCAACATATTGTTTTTGTCATGCAATTTTTTTTTCTTTCTTTTCTTCTTTTTTGTTTCAACAACTTGAGTTCCTCATTGCAAATAAAGCTTTGTTTTTTCTTAGACTTCCACCTTTAAATAGTTTAGTTCATATCTCAACAAATCTTCCACTTCAATTTTAGCTATTGGCTCATTATGCTTTAATAAGTGCTCGAAGTAGTAGGATTCATAAGATAGATAATTTAACACACAAAAGGTCAAAGATTTTAACATGGCTACCAAATAAAAGGGAATTCGGCTCAACGGGGCTGACTAGGGTCAAATAAAATAGGGTAGGCTAGAAAATCTCAAACAGATCACGAAAGGCCTAAAATCACTTTTTAAACTGAGCAAAATCTAGGATTTCACTTCAACTCACATGCAGGGAAAGTTTTAGACACAAATGTACTACATGAAACTACATAGAAATCTCACCACACAATG
>AWOL01S0322441.1:2451-16715 GCA_000715115.1 Nicotiana otophora | reverse complement strand
GAGTTCGTCTCATGCACCATCAGCTCAGGGTTCATCTGTGTCAGGACCTTCTAGCAGTTATTCTGGTGCTCGAGGTTCCCATCACTCCCCACCGCCATTTGCAGAGAGAGGTTGCTTTGAGTGTGAAGAGTTGGTCCATATCAAGAGGCATTGTCCGCGCCTTTCGAGAGGTTCATCTCAGCAGAGGAGTCAACCTTCGACTTCAGCACCAGTTACTTAACCACCCACCCAGCCAGATCGGGGTGGATCTCAGTCTGCTAGGGGTCGCCCTAGAGGGGGCAAATCAGGTAGCGATCAGGCCCATTTATATGCACTCTCTGCCAGACCAGATGCCATTGCTTGGATAATGTGATTACAGGTATTGTCTTAGTTTTCCATAGAGATGCCTCTGTATTATTTGACCCTGGTTACACTTATTCATATGTGTCCTCGCATTTCGCTCATTATCTGGATATGCCTCGTGAGTCTATAGTTTCACCTGTTCATGTGTCAATGCCGGTGGGCAATACTGTCATTGTGGACCATTATATCGGTCATGTGTGATGACTATTAGGAGTTTGGAGACTAGAGTAGATCTCTTATTGCTTAGTATGGTCAATTTAGATGTTATCTTGGGTATGGTGAGTTATCAGATGTTTTGTTATATGGCTTTGACCTAAGTGGGGGAGTCTGCTATCTATAATTTGATTGCACAATTTTGTACGGTATTAGTTTTTGGGTTGAGGCATACTTGTTGATTGGTTATGACTTGCAGAGGTTGATATCGGGGATGACTTGAGTAAGAAACTTTCTTAAATGCAGGTTATATTGCACTTTATGGAAAATCATGAAATGATTACATTGTTATTTTGAAGGATGTAGTGCGCACGAAGTGTAAATTTGATTGGTAGTGTTAAGGTAGGGTTGCCTCTCGAGCATTGCTATGCTAATGAGGCACGTGTCTTTTAGCCCGTTTGGGTGGTGCAATTTGGAATCTGAAAATTACATTTAATGGTGCCGGTATTTGCGATATTTCTGTATGATTATGGATTTGGAGACTGGGAGTTCTCAAGAGCAGGTTGTTTCCATGGTTGTGGACTATGAAGTCATGGCCAAAGCTAGCTAGACGATAGTATGTGTTATGATTCAGTCATTGTGGGCTTTTGGAGGGTTATTTATCCTTGTGTGAGTGCTCGGAGTTGATATAGGGGTCCATTGGTAGGCCTAATTAGGATGTGTATTCTACACCGAGTCAGATTGGTTGGCTCCATACTGCTATTATTGAGGGATGTTCTATTCGGTTGTTGTTGAGCTTATTCGTGTTTTGCTATGTTCGGTGAGTTACTCTTCTATGCTACGAGGGGTTGTGATTCGTTGGTTGTATGCCCCATGGTGCAGTTATATTGGGTCCTTATAGAGGAAAATGTGCGAGATGGGTATTTGGGTGATACATGAGTGGTTGAGCATTGGTTGTGTTCTTTCGGGTTTGTGTGGCATTGTGTCAGTTACTCTCCATGGCTATGATAATGCACTTCGAGTACTTGATGCTGGATTGCACGTGGTTATTGATTTTGAGCAAGGTGGCTGAGGTATTTCATATGGATCGGTGTGTGGATGGGGTCACGCATTGAGGCATAGTTGATATGATCCTTGTGTTAGATTCATGTGTTATGGTTCTACGGTGTGTGATGGGTTCTTATCATTGCGTTGGGGTGGTACCCGTTGAGCTTACGGGATGATTCTCTTATTTGAGTCATTTTCGTGATTGAGTACATGTGGAATATTGCTTATCTGTGCACGGGTTGTGGCTTTAGATAGTATTGGTGTGGCATGTCAGTTGAGTAGCTGGTATTTGATAAGATAAAGTTGTCGGATCTAAGATGGCCGCTATCAGATTTGATTGTGGCATATTTGGAAGGATAATATCGAAAGTCGGCTTAGAAATTTTCTATGGTTCTTGTCGAATGAGAGGGAGCTCCATGACTGGTAGATATGATAAATGGTTACGCATCTCTGCGTGTTTCTTTTATCATCGGTGGTGTACAAAGGTTTTAGAATGGAGTCTTATTTGATATGAGGTTGATTACCGGCATGGGGTTGCTTCGAGCAGCCACAGTGATTAGAAATCATTTCTTCGAGCATTTGATCTATGTGGTATTTGAGTTTTGAGTATTTGAGTTATGGTTACGGCTTTTGGTATAGCTTGTTCAGACTTATACAGTGTGTAGGCTGCGGGATTCTGACCTTATAAGAAATTTCGGATGTTGGAAATTGAATTCTAATGCTGGTAGGCTAGGTAGAATTAAGAAATTTCAGTTATGTGGTGTTATTAGACCTATATAGTATAGGGTGACGTGCGATCACCCCCGGGTACGCGCGTGGTAAGTTGCAATAGTGATTTGGTAGCTTGGAAACAACTCTTGGCACGTTCGAGGACGAACGTATGTTTAAGTGGGGGAGGATGTAACGACCCGGCCGGTAGTTTTGAGCGTATTAGACCCCATCCCTTATTTACTATATTCCCCGTAACTATTTTTGCTTATGTGACTTGCCGGGAAGGTCTTATTTTGGTTTCAGAGTGTTTTGTTACTTAGTCCCTAAAACGGAAGCTTAAGTCTCAGGATTTTGACCGTAGTTGGAATGGTGTGAAGACGACTCCAGAATGGAGTTTCGTCAGTTCTGTTAGCTACGTTTGGTGATTTTGTACTTAGGAGGGTGTTCGGATTGTGAATTTGAGGTCTTTAGCTAATTTCGGCTTGAAATGACGAAAGTCGAATTTTTTGGGTACTTTGACCGAGGGGTTGAATTTTTGATATCGGGATCGAATTTCAATTTCGGAAGTTGGAGTAGGTCCGTAATGTTGAATATGACTTGTGTGCAAAATTTGAGGTCAATCGGACATGGTTTGGTATGATTCGGCATCATTTGTAGAATTTGGAAATTTCAAAGTTCATTAAGTTTGGATTGGAGTGTGATTCGTGTTTTTGATGTTATTTTGAGGTGGTTTGAGGATTCGACTAAGTTTGTATAGTGTTTTGGGACTTGATGGTATGTTTGGTTGAGGTCCCGGGGGCCTCGGGTGAGTTTCGGGAGGTTAACGGATCATTTTTGGATTTGGTTGATGGCTGATATCTGCTGGTGTATATTTTCTGGTTTCCTCTTACGCGTTCGTGAGAGGAGCCTCACATTCGCGAAGGGTCAATGTGAGCTAGGAAGATTTTGTTCTTCGTGTTCGCGAAGAAGAGGACGCGAACGCGAAGGTGTGGTCTGCGTGTGCATCACGAACACGTGAGTGGTGTCGCTTTCGCGAAGAGAAGTGAGGCTGGTGGGGACCCCAGGTCTTTGGTCTACGTGTTCGCGAGGTATTGGACGCATTCGCGATGAGTTGAGCTTGTAAAGTTTTGCGTTCATGAAGCGTTGATCGCGTTCGTGAAGAGTAAACTGGGAGGCAGTTTGAGTTGGCCTACGCGAACGCGTTCGCGATGAAGGAAATCTGTGCAGACAGTATTAATTTCAAAAACGAGGGTTTGAACCCATATTTTCATATTTTGAGCTAGAGAACACGGAGTTGGACGATTCTTGAAGGGTTTTTTGTGGAGTTGATTGGGGTAAGTGATTCCTACTTGGTTTTGGTTAAATTCCGTAATTTCATCTTTAATTTTATCATCTAATTTGTGATCTGGGGTGTGAAATTAGGGAAACAAAAGAGGAAGAACTCTTGAGTTAGTATTTTGAGGTTTTGAGTGGGATTTATTATCAGATTCGAATAATTTTGGTATGGTTAGGCTCGTGAGTGAATGGGCTTTCGGGTTTTGTGACTTTTATCGGATTTCGAGATGTGGGCCCGGGTTTGAGTCGATTTCAGATTTTTGGCTTATAATTTCGTGTTTTGCTTATGAAATTGATTCCTTTAGCCTATATTAATTATACCATACTGCTTGTGGCTAGATTCGGGGCGTTTGGAGACTGATTCAAGGGGCAAAGGTATTTCGAAGTAGGATTTGCTCGGTTTGAGGTAAGTAATGCTTTTAAACTTGGTTCTAAGGGTTCGAAACCCCGAACTATGTGCTATACGATTGATATTTAGGTGATACACATGCCAAGTGACGGACGTGCGGGCGTGCACCGTGAGATTTGTGGCCTGGTTGATTCCATGGCACTGTATAGTGACTCTATTTTGTTGATATCTGTATTTTCATCTTGTGATAAAGTAATTGAGCTGTCAATCATGATAGATATCATGTTTAGGCTTTATGCCGGTACTGTTGGGACCCCTAGTGGTCGTTTCTTGCTTCCATCTCACTGGTTTTATTGATATTATGTACTCAATCATGTTCATGCATTTCATATCATATCTCCGTCTCAGTTGTTATTTATTGATACATCATATCATTGTTTCGGGATAGTTTTCATGATATTGTGAGCTCGTGAGTGAGACTGGAGAAATTGATAACTGAGTGAGGATGAGAGTCTGATTATGAGTGACAGTTGTGGGATCAGGTTGCACGCCGCAGCGGTTATACTGATTTTATGATAGCGCTTGGGCTATAGGAGCCCCTCCGGAGTCTGTAACACACCCCTAGTGAGCGCGGTTGATATTATTGAGGGATGGATCTTCCCTGGACATGGATCTTGTCTGAAGTACTTGATACCTGGAGATGGATCTTCTCCACGGGGATGGATTGGATCTTCCTTCACTTAAATGCTTTCCCACTTGGTTTTATTTTAGTTAAGGTTTCAACGAGACACATTATGTGTTGAATAAATATTTAAGGGGGAGTGTTATAAATAAATTGTATTTAAGGTAAATGTCTATCGTTTAGAGAGTTTTATATTTTGTGGCTAAGTCGCTTTTCCCCTGTAAATAAAGGGGTTCTATTCCATTATAATTCATCCCAAATCTATAAGAATTCTCTCTCTAGTTTTCTCTGCAATACTTTTCTTCTTCTTTTATGGTTTCATAACACACCTTAATTTATCACTCAATTATCATTCAACCGGATCTTGAAAATTTTGTTATCTCCGGTGGCATTGTAAAATTTTTACGCAATTAATATAGTGTGACCAGTTCCTATATATTGGTTATGTGTAGCCTCTTCTTTCAAGTTACGGATCCATGCTCACTCTAAATAGTTAATTTTATTGTATTTTAAGTAACACATCAGCTAGAATAGACAAATCTTTAGCCTCTTAGCTCATATCAGAGGCGGCTCGACATAATTGGGACCTAAACCGTAACTACATTTAGAAACCCAATTCTTTTATTGATAATATAGCTAATTAATTTAATCAATCTTGAGACGTTGTTGATCTTATGTATTTTTATTTTGAAATATTTGTTTTCGTTGAGGTAACTGTTAGGCTTTTAAAAGAGCATCAAGGCTTTTTATGTAATTACGTATATCGATTAGAGTATTATCTCAAATTTGTACTATTTCTCTTAATACTTTTAATTCAAAATATAAGTCTAAATCATCAATACTAGAGTGGCTATAATACTATATAGGGTAAAATATGATATGACACGTGCCTGACTAAAAGAAGGACACGTGGAATCCGAGATGGGATGGCAAAGGACCGAGCGCAACCACTCTGCATGTCACCAGAAAAGGATAACGTTCATGAAGGTGTACTAAATGCTCTGCGCTTGGTGGAATTTACTAAGGAATATTCTGCAGCATTAAGAGCGGCGGTCCGTTACAGAGAATTTGGCATTTATATTCACCATTACATCTTCATCAATAACCCTCATAATTGGCATTAAAGGAGGGCACGATCCTAGGACCTTTTCCCTAGGCATAGCTATAAATAGTAAGCTTAGTTACCATTGTAAAGGGGACGAATCTTCTCGCAAACATATACTATATTTAATACAAATCTTTTTACAATTTCACTTTCTTACTTTTATATCTCATCATTGTTGTGTTCGGAAATCTTATTCAGAGAATCACCATCTTTGCTATTTCATCTACATTCTAAGGCTAAGTATTGTGTATTTCTTCGATTACAATATTATTTCAGGGTCAAATTAATTCACTTGTCTAGAAACTACATATAAATTTAACTGTACCATTTTACGGATAAACAGTTTGGCGCCCACCATGGGGCCTAGACAGTCGTGCAATTAAATTGATCCTTGCCTTTTTTACTAACGAGTTTTGATTATTTTGTCTTCAAAATATCACAAAATATGGCAGATAACACTATTAACGATGCACACAACCTTGATATTCGAGGGGATCAACCTCATTTTGAGGACTCAATTAGTGACACCCGCAATGAGGGGAATGACACTGCGCCGGTGCATGACAGACGATACCCTTGACGGTTTTGGGAGACAACTCCCGATGATGCTGACGAGGAGCAAGTAGCGGATTCTGTGAGGATCCTGCAAGAGAAACAGACAATCATTCTAGGCTATCTCACGCGGTAGGATTAGGTTATGATCAAACTGAAGCAGGCTCTATCAGGTGCTTCGAATAATACAAACAAGTGCGATTTAATTCCTTCCACTGTTCCCGCAGATCAAACAACGCAGAGAGTCGACAACAACACTCCTAGGGGTGAAGTTGGCTTCGATGGGGCTGGGGGGAGCAGACCGGGTCTTAACAACGAGAACGATTAATTCAAAGATGCGCTTTTATGGTTCATGAGGGAAGTAAATGCTCACGTGGATCAAATCCCGGGCACACCACCAGTATTGAAAGGCCCGAACTTGAAGAAGTATGTTCAATTATCGTACAAGCCAAGTGCGGAACCAGAACTTATTCCGAGGCGCTTCAAAATGCCTGAAGTTCCAAAGTATGATGGAACTTCAGACCCACAGGAACATATTACCACCTACACAACGGCGGTGAAAGGAAATGATCTATATCCTCAAAAACTCGAATTTGTGTTTCTAAAGAAATTCGGCAAAACTCTCACGAGGGGAGCCCTAATGTGGTATTCATTAATTCCCGAGCATTCCATAGATTCCTTTGAGATGCTTGCGGATTCTTTCATTAAAGCTCATGCTGAGGAAAGTAAGGTACAAGCTCGGAAGGCTGACATATTCAGAATCGCACAAGGAGAATTTGAATTATTACGAGCGTTTGTTACCCGATTCTAGAAAAAAAGGATGTTGCTACCGGCCGTCCTGGATGAATGGGCAGCTAAAGCATTCACCAAAGGATTGAATCGGAGAAGTTCAGATACTTCTCGGAAGTTGAAGGAGAGCCTGCTTGAGTTTCAAGCAACAACCTGGGCAGATGTTCATAACCAGTACGAGTCAAAGATAAGTATCGAAGATGACCAGGTCGGTTCTACATCATCATTAAAAGGCCGGGAGAAGAACAGAGAAAAATCAAAGGACGACTACAACGCGGTATAGGCGTTCTTCGAGGGGTCAGTTTTTGCCCTACAAGCGCACCGAAGGCCGTGGTAGAAATTTTCGAGCAGCAAACAAGTTCACCGTTGACGGAGGGACTGATCATGGTCGAATGAATTGATCACTTCAAGATAAACAAACATCGGGGCCTCGAGATCGTTCTTACCCCAATTTGTCAGAATATAACTTCAACGTCTGTACAGTAGAACTAGTGTCAGCCATGAGGAACATTAAAGAAGCACGATTCCCGAAACCTATGAGGTCCGATTCTAGCCAGAGGGATCCCAATCTATGGTGCGAATACCACGGAATGAACGGTCACCAGACAGGGGACTGCCGACATCTTCGGGAGGAAGTAGCGACGTTATTAAAGAATGGTCATCTCTGAGAATTCTTGAGTGATCGAGCTAAGAACAATTACGGTCGCAACAGAGACAACACGAGATCTTTGAAAGTAGGAGAAGAAGTCACACGCCAGATGATCAACATAAGCTTTGGGGGGAACGAGATTAACGGGGTCACCTTTTCGGCCGCAAAGAAGACTAAAGTATCGATAACTCATGGAAAAAGGCTACAGGAGGACGGTATCACTTTCACGGAAGAAGACGCAGATGGATTGATGTTACCACACAAGGACGCACTGGTAATCGCTTTAAATGTATTAGATTTCAAAATTAAGCGTGTTCTAGTGGATCCAGGAAATTTGGCTAATATCATACAATGGAGAGTATTGGAACAAGCTAAACTCAACGGAAGCATTATTCCGGCAACAAAACTCCTCAGTGGATTCAACCTTGCAAGCGTGATGACCTGGGGAGAGATTTTGCTGCTCACGAATGCTAAAGGAGTAATGAAAACAACTCTCTTCGAAATAGTAGATAGTGATATGGGATACAACATCATCTTGGGAAGGCCATGGCTACATGAGATGAAAGTTGTACCTTTGGCGTATCACCAATTGCTGAAGTTTCCAATGCCCGAAGGAATCAAACAGATAAGCGGTCACCAACCGGTACAAGGGAGATAAATGCAATCTCAATTTCCGGTAGCAAAGGTAAGGAGTGCACGGCATAGCAATTATATGAACCGACCTACTCCCAAGTCATAAGAGGTTATTCCAGGGGTAGAATCGTCGGAACAATATAAGGTGCCAAGATATTTCCAAGTTCCGGAAGAGACGGACGCAACGAAATCCACGACAGAGGAACTCGAGCAAGTGACATTGTTCGAAGAATTCTTAGAAAGAAAATTTCACTTGGGGACAGGAATGCACCCCGAGCTCATTTCTGGTTTTATTGAACTCCTTAAAATTAATGTTGATTGTTTTGTATGGTCGCACGAGGATATGACAGGTATCCCGACGGAAATAGCCATGCACAAGCTGAGTTTGGATCCCAACGTATCACCGTTACGACAAAAGAAGTGCCATATTGCCGAGGCCAGGAATAAATTCGTCAAAGAAGAGGTAACCCACTTGCTTAAAATCGGTTCAGCCAGAGAGGTAAGATATATAGACTGGCTAGCCAATGTAGTAGTCATTCCTAAGAAGAACAATAAATTTTGTATGTGTGTAGACTATAAAGATCTTAATAAGGCGTGCCCGAAAGATTCGTTTTCATTGCCAAATATCGATCAAATGCTTGATGCCATGGCCGAGCACGAGTTAATCAGTTTCCTTGATGCTTACTCCGGGTATAACCAAATTAAGATAAACCGAGAAGATAAGGAAAAGACTTCGTTTATAACGAATTTCGGTACATATTGTTACAATGTAATTCCCTTCGGGTTGAAAAATATCGGAGCCACTTACCAACGACTGGTAAATAAGATTGAAAAGCAAATAGGAAAGACCATGGAGGTTTGTATAGATGATATGCTCGTTAAGTATTTAAATGGAGGTGATTACCTTAAGCATTTGCAAGAAACATTCGATATCCTGAGGAAGCATAACATGAAACTTAACCCCGAAAAGTGCGCATTCGGGGTCAGCTCCGGTAAGTTCCTGAGGTTTCTGGTCTCATAAAGGGGAATTGAGGTAAACCCCAACAAAATCAAGGCCATAAACGACATCCCGTCCAATTATCAAACGTGAAGAAAGTCCAAAGACTCATAGGAAGGTTAGCAGCTTTGAGCGAGTTCATTTCCCGGTCGTCAAATAAATGTCATCGCTTCTTTACATTGCTAAAAAAGAAGAACAATTTTGAATGGACGCCGGAGTGCCAGCAAGCTTTGAGGGACCTGAAGAACTATTTATCAAGCTCTCTATTTCTCTCGAAACAAAAAGAAGGCAAAACATTGCTAGTCCCCCTCGCGGTTTCAGAAGTTGCAGTAAGTGCGGTTTTAGTCCGGGAGGATGAAGGTACACAGTTTCCTATTTATTACGTTAGCAAAATTTTAGCGGGAGCAGAAACTCGCTACCCACATTTGGAAAAACTGGCCTTAGCCTTCGTAGTCGCTGCTTGAAAGTTGAGGACCTATTTTCTATACCACCTAATAGTTGTCGTGACTACTTTCCCTTTGCGAACATCCTTCATAAACCCGAGCTCTCGGGCAGATTGACCAAATGGGCCGTCAAAATGAGTGAATTCGACATAGAATATAAACTAAGGACCGCAATTAAGTCACAAGTCTTGGCTAAATTCGTAGTTGATTTTGGACCGGGATTGTTTCCTCTAGGAACCAAGGAGGAATTAATGGTGTCAAAATTGACATAAGGGGTTTGGACCATATTTACGGACGGAGCCTCGAACGTAAAGGGGTTAGGGCTCGGAATAGTTTTGATCACACCTTCGGGGGAATCCTTAAGGCAAGCCATCAGCACGATCCCTTAATGGCCCGGGAACTTGATTCCGAGGTTATCGAAATGAAATGTGACTTACAGCTGGTGGTAAATCAGGTTTATGGGTTCTTTGATAACATAGAAGAATGTATGCAACAATATGTGGTAACGGTCCAGGCTCTTTTGGCACGATTTCGTGAATGATCAATCACTCATATCGTGAGAGAGAATAATGCAGAAGCGGATGCATTAGCAAACTTAGGTTCATCGATAGAAATAAATGTATCGGAGTCCAAAACGGTGCTACAACTGATGAGCTCAGTCCTTGATACGGATGGTTACTATGAGGTGAATTTGGCTAGTCTGGTCTGGGACTGGAGAAATGAAACAATCAACTACCTCCAGCACAGAATGTTGCCCGACAATCCTAAAGCATCACGGGTGTTACACACCAAAGCTACGCGTTATAGCTTTAGGAAAGGCCAATTGTATAGATAATCTTTCCAAGGCTCGCTGGCTCGGTGTTTAGGAGCGTCAGAAGCTGAATGTGTCATGAGAGAAATCCACGAAGGGATATGCGACAATCACTCAGGCGCAGAGTCTTTGGTGCTGAAATTGGTACGGGCAGGATATTATTGGCCTCACATGGAACAAGACGCAAACGATTTCATACGAAAATGTGATAAGTACCAATGCTACGCATCACTAGTATAGCAACTGGCAGAACCCTTACACTCGATTCTGTTGCCATGGTCGTTCATGAAATGGGGAATGGACATCGTCGGACCGCTTCCACCGGCCCCCAGAAAGGTAAGGTTTCTTTTAATTTTGACTGATTATTTTTCTAAATGGGTGAAAACAGGTTCTTATTAGAAGATAGGAGAATGTGAAGTAGTTGATTTCCTGTGGGAAAATATAATTTGTAGGTTCGGAATACCAAAAGATATAGCATGCGACAATAGGCCTCAGTTTATTGGTGCAAAAGCTACAAAGTTCCTTGAAGACTTGAAAATAAGGAGAATTACATCTTCGCCTTATCATCCGAGCGCAAACGGTCAAGCGTAGTCGACAAACAAAGTGATCATTCAAAACCTCAAGAAAAGATTAGAAGCAGCAAAAGTCAAATTGCCCGAAGAGTTGCCCGATGTTCTATGGGCATACCGAACAACGGCCAAGTCAAGTACAAGAGAAATTCCTTTTTCCCTTGTGTATAGTGCCTAATCCCGGTTGAAGCGGGTGAACACGCTTTGATATATTCTCAGACAAATGGAGAATCAAACAACGAAGCAATGCTAAACAACTTGGAATTGCTCGAGGGACGAAGGGACTTAGCGCATGTAAGAATGACAGCTTAAAAGTAGAGGATGAATCGATATTACAATCGAAGAGCCAACTTCCATTTTTTAAAAGTAAGAGACTTGGTTCTAAGGAAAATGATGCAAAATACCCGGGAGCTCAACGCGGGAAAGCTAGATCCAATGTGGGAAGGTCCCTACCGAATTTTAGTTGTCATTGGGAAAGGTTAATATGAGTTGGAGAACCAGAATGGGGACGAGTTGCCCAGCAACTGGAACGCGGCATGCCTCAAAAGATATTATTACTGATGAACAACACTCAAATAGAAAGTATGTGCTGCACTCTTTTTGCCTTCGTTCAGTTTTTGTCCTAATTGGGTTTTTCCGTCAAGGTTTTTAACGAGGTAGCAACAAAAAGCATAATATGAAGATAGCAGCAATAAAACCTTTGATAGCAAGGCAAACGAACAAGCTTCCATTCGGGGATGATTAGGTAATCTTTAGTTCGATAGAAAATTCCCACCGGGAAGTTAAGTTTTCTACTGAACAGAGGTTACCCGACCGTTCACGAGCACAAACCACCAGAGGACTGTTAGGTATTATTTCGCTCGATAGCATGGATTCCTAAGGGGAAACAAGATATGTTGCCGAGTGAAGGATTTCCTAGCAATTCATTGGTGGAACCTTCGAAGATACAAAACTTCCAGTGTTCCAATTCACATTCAAACACTGGGTGGGAATGATATGAGGATACGACAACAATGACCGCCACGTCAACCGGGAACAAAAATCCGGAAACAAAATGCGTCATCGAGATCGGGGACTGGGCAACCAGCCCCGTAGAAATAAGTTGTACAAGATAGCCACAAGTAATGGGAATTTCTTTTCTGCATAGGAAACTGCTTATGTAATTTCTGAAAATAGAAGGAATAAAATGAAGTCTTTTTGCTTTTTTCTTGTTTCTTGTCTGAATGGTGAGCTAATTTTATCATTTGAAAGTTAAACATGTACTTCAAATGTTAGTGTCGTAATGACCAGGAGACGTCCTCTTCAAGAGCACCGTAAACATAAGAGGGCCCTCTCTTATAAAAGCCCTCACGTTAAAGGGTTGGTTCCAGAAGAATAATGCGCAAAATCCAAAATTCCATCGAGGAAAAATACACCCGAAGCTTCATATGAAAAGGACGCAAAAAGTAAACTTGGGCAAATATTCATAGAAACCCTCATGTAAAAGAGAAACTTCCGCAAATATTCATAGAAACCCCCACGTAAAAGGGAAACTTGCGCAAATATTCATAAACATCCTTACGTATATGGGATAATACTCGTAACCAAAATATTTTGAAGAAAAAGCATCCGAGACTACACATAGTAAAACGCGAATTAAACAACATGCACAGAATACTTGAGCAAATGCAAAAGTTAAAGGCTTGCATGGATATTCAAATGAAAGTAAGACTCAAACGACACTTGAACAAAAATAAAAAAAAATATGTCTTTATTTACAAGAACGGGCCAAAACGTTACAAGTACAAAATGGGAAAAGAAAGAAAAAGCTAAATTGTAGAGCCTCCGAAACCAGGAGGAAGAGAAGTATCCACATTGCCGGGAAGAGTAGGTGGCTTCGCGGATGGCTCAATGCTTTCCCCAGTTTGGTCTTCGGCCTCATCGCCTTCCGATCCTTCTTCAGTTTCCAAAAACTCAAAACCGAAATGAGAAGAACCCGAAGCATCAGACTGCGCCGGGAGTCCTTTGCAGCCAACTCAAGCTCTCGAGCCTTAGTAATTTCAGCATCAACATCAATGATATCAGCTTTTGGCCTCTTCCAAATTTTTCCTCCTCATGCTATACATGGAATAAGTTTTTTCAACAATGAGGAAAGCTACTAGGCTCTTACGTCCTTTTTTAAGTTGAGTAACCTCAGCAGAAAGGTTTTCCCGGGCGGATCTAGCAGATTTGAGGCTGACGTCGAGCTTGCAGACAGTTGAACTAAAGAGCCGATTATGCTCGATAGTTTTCCTGTATTTCTCTTCTAGTTGGGCATGTTTCGCCTCCATAGTAGCAAGCTCTTCACTTTTGAAGTTCAAGGCTGCCTCCAAGTTAATCACTCTTTCAGCGGAGGCAGCCTCACGATTGGTTGCAGCAAGAATGACATTTTGGACTTCTGCCCATTTGGCCTTGGCCTCATCAAAATTAACCCTCAGCAATTGGGGCTCGTAAGCGGGAGTTGGCATATTCAACTAAATCAGATTTTCCCCAAAGTGCTGAGACGTCGTCTTCAGTTGGTGCAGCTATCTCAACAGGTTGAGCATCCTGTTGAGATGATGAGGATCGTCGCCTTCTATGTAAAGAAGTTCCCTCATCACTAGCTTCTTCACCATCATCGATCATCACAGTGTCTACGACCGGCCCAAAAGGAGGACCGGTCATCATCGCCACCGGAGATGTCTCGGGGGCATCAATTATTGCCCTTTTATTCTTCTCCCCGGCCACGGAGGAACGTCTTCTCTTTTTTTGTTTATCCTCTGACCGGGGACTCCGTAAAAATGTATTTGCACCCGAAACAGGCCTAGAGATACCTGTTCGAGTAAGTACTTCCTGAAGTAGTCTTGCTGCATCAGCAGGATCAGCCAGAATGTCCTCCTCGGGGATAGCAACAGAGTCCTCAGTTAGACCTAATTCTATGAATAAGTCAAAAAGGTTCAACCAAGTTCTTCGTATACAAAAATGGAAGCAAGGTAAATTAAAGTTACAGTGACTTTTGGCCTTCCACCAGTATTTAAGGGCCAGTTCTTTCCACGAACGAGTTTCAGGCGTTATGACGTCCAAAATCTTCTAAACCCAC
>AWOL01S0322393.1:0-10727 GCA_000715115.1 Nicotiana otophora | reverse complement strand
AGTTATAAATTTATTAATAACGTATTAGCTTTATCTAATATTTAATTATTAAAAAATATATATATTTTGAGATTTTAAATTTGAATAACTTATTTATTTTTTATATGTAATATTAAAAATATTTTTTATTTATAACAAACAAACAATATTTAAACTTCAAGTATTATTATAGGTGTATAGCAATCATTCGATGTAACAACAAAATAATATCGAAAGAGACATGCAATAATATAGAAGTTTGACTGTAGTTTGTAATATGAAAGTGGTTACTTATTAATTAAAAAGTGAATAAGATAAAAACATCCTTCTTTGTCCCAATCTATGTGATGCATGTCAAATTTTAGAACTCAAATAATATTTTTTAAACATCATTCTATATATCTTTTAAATATTTTAAATAATTAATTATTATGACTCATAATATTTTCAAATATATAAATTTTATTTAAAAAAACTAAAGAATCTATGTCAAATTTGCGATAAAAATTAAGAAATTTAAGTCTCAATATACAAAATGCATCACATAAATTGAAACGGAAGAAGTATAAATTAGTTTAAATATTTTCTGTGTATGGAGTAATTTTCTTAACAATAATAAAATTGCTGGAGCAAAGTGCAACTTGCAGAAGAGAGAACATGAGCGTGTCGGTGGTTTAGTAGAGTAGTAAGTCCCACTATGTCATCAGTGTCATATAGCAAATCATCACTTACCACGTTCGCTCTTTAGCTTTTTAAATACTCTACGCAAGTGCAAGTGCAAGTGCAAGTGCAAGTGCAACTATATATATAATATATGCTTCCCTTTCATGGGGTTTGATGGCTCTAAGGAGACAAATAACCTTTTTAATAACGCCCCTTTCAAATCAGCTTCTTTAATTTGGTTGGGTATAGGGAATAAGATTCAGATTTAAGACATGGGTCATGTTGTGGGTTTAATTAGAACAGATTACTGAGTACGTAATTAACCCCTAAAAAACAAAGATTAACTGGAGGTGAGGTCCAAAGATCAAAGAGTCATTTCAGAGTTATATATATATATGGAACAGAAAGGCCAAGAAAAGGAAATGGGCATACCAAACTCCATTGGCTATAATCCATCTTCAAGTTTTTCAGATACTAGAAGAAATGAAAAAGCAGGCAGTGGAAATGTCATTCTCAGCCCTATCCAAACTCTAAATCAGCACAACCAACATTCACTACAAGGACATAGCCAACTAAATTCACATCAATTAGAAGAAGAAAGGGATCCACTTGTTGCAGCTACCAATAGAGCAAAACTACGACAACAATCGACAACCTCAGGAAATGGCACGACCACGACCAGCTCATTATCATCAGTGGTTAGACGATACCGAGAATGTCTCAAGAATCATGCTGCAAGCATGGGAGGACATATCCTTGACGGATGCCAAGCGAAGAAGAAGGTGCGCTAAAGTGTGCAGCTTGTAATTGTCATCGAAATTTTCATCGGAGAGAAACTTTCTCTGAGGCTGAGACGCAGATAACTCGCCCACGCCCCCCATATTCTACATTCAATCCACCAATACATAGTAGTAGCAATTACCACCACAATTATAGTACCGCGTCACCAGTGATGATGACTTTTGGAAGGAATGCTGAATCATCAAGTGAGGATCTAAATTTGTTCAATTCGAAGTCGAAGAAGAGATTTAGGACAAAGTTCACAGCGGAACAAAAAGAAAGAATGCATGAATTTGCTGAGAAGGTGGGATGGAGTATACAGAAGCAAGACCAACAAGAATTGCAACACTTCTGTAACCAAGTGGGTGTCAAGAGACAAGTTTTCAGAATATGGATGCACAACAGCAAACAAGCAAATAAGAAGAGACAAATGTAAGGCGTCATTACTGCGCCTAATAAATTAAACCTTGTTTCAGCTCAAATTAGATACTTTTATTAGGGACTAATTTCTTTGTGCATAAATCAAAGAGACAACAAGCTAGAAACGATATATTCATTTTTCGATACAATTTCTGAACTCTAATTAGCTGCTTACTTCGATAATTTTTTCCCTGTTTTACCCTTATCATTAACTATTTATTCCCCAAAAGTAAATATGCAGTACAGGGGGTCTTCCGAGGAACCGCCTCGTAGTCCCAAAAGTAAATATACAGTACAGGGAATCTCTTGAGGAACCGCCTCGTAGTCCCAAAGTAAATATGCAACAGATATCCGAAGAAAACAACGAATTTGCAGCAAGAATCTAACAGTTAAAGATTTAAATCAAATCAAATAAGCATGTAATTCAGCTAAGCATGTTGCACATATTGCAAGTAAGAGTTAGGGCACATACATGTGATACTAGACTAAACATGATCATTGCATATACTAAAGCAACTCAGTTAAAGAATTTAAAAGAAGACTATTCAGCAAGAAGCGATATTTCCAAATTTAGCCCGTGTAGGCACTCGTCACCTCACGTACACGGCGCTCACATATCACAAAATATTACAACAGTATGAATCCTAAAGGGATTTCCCCCACACAGGGTTGGACAAACCACTTACCTCCAATCTCGCTCAATCAATCGGTAAGAATGCCTTTCTCTCGACTTTCCGACTCTGAATGGCCCAAATCTAGCTAAACGCAATTACATAACATGAATACAACTACAAGAAGCTAATTAACATAAATCTACGACTTTAGCAAAGAATCGAAAAATTTTCCCAAAAAGTCTACCCGGGCCCACGTCTCGAAATCGGGTAAAAATCACAAAATACGAACACACATTCGATATCGAGTTCACCCATACTAAAACTACCAAAATCCGACACCAAGTCGCCACTCAAATCCCCAAATTACACTTTCCAAATCCCTAGCCTCAACTCCCATATTCCACCTTAAACACACATAATCTAGGTGAGGAAAACAACGAGGAAACAAGATTATTGATAAAAAATAAGCATAAGAGACTTACCTCAAGAAATTCCTCGAAAATGCTCTCAAAAATCGCCCTAGACCGAGTTTGCAAAGTCCAAAATGACAAAAATCACGAAGCCCTTCGATTTTAAATACTGCCCAGGCTTTCCGCTTTTACGGACCAAATTCCGCTTCTGCGGTGAAGTCTCCGCATCTGCGGAGTGTTCACTTAACCTTCCCGATTCCGCATCTGCGGATGCGCTTCTGCGGTCCCTCGCCCGCTTCTGCGAAATCCTCCCCAAGCACTCGTCCGCTTCTGCGATCGTCGCTTCTGCGGCCCACACACCGCACCTGCGGTCAGCCTTGCGCAAGTGCGATTGCACCAGAAACGGCCCAGCACCAGAAAATCTTCTAAGTCCAAAAATGATATGTTAACCATCCAAAACTCACCCGAGGCCCCCATGACCTCAACCAAATATACCTACTAGTCCTAAAACATCACACAAACTTAGTCGAACCTTTAAATCAAATCAAACAATACTAAAAACACGAATTACATATCGATTCAAGCCTAATAAACTTCAAAGTTTCAAACTTCTACATCCGACGCCGAAACTATCAAAATCAACTCCGATTGACCTAAAATTTTGCACACAAGTTATAATTGACATTACACACCTATTCCAACTTCCGGAATCAGAATCCGACCCGATATCAAAAAGTCCACTCTCGGTCAAACTTTCCAAAATTCATCAAATTTCGAACTTTCGCCAAATGACATTAAAATGACCTACGAACCTCCGATTCAACATCCGAACACGCTCCGAAGACCAAAATCACCCTACGGAGCTATAGGAACCGTCAAAACTCCATTCCGGAGTCGCCTTCACACAGTTCGAACTACGGTCGATCCTACGTCTTAAATTTCTATATTTTGAGACTATGTGTACCATTTCACTCCGAAACCAAAAACAAATCTTCCAAGCAAGTTACATAACCACTAACTGAAGTAGAGGGAACAATAAATATGAGTTCGGGGCAAATTCTATCAAAACGACCGGACGGATCGTTACATTTAGTTTCAGTAGGAGCAACATAATAGGTTTGAAAATTAGGATTTTAATTTTAATTACTTGTTGGTTTGCATCCATTTCATAATTCCAAGGCCAAAGGCAAAATTTATTGTTTTATTATTTTTAAACTTAATATATAAATATATTTTTTATTACACCCCATGTTTCCGTACGTGAAGTTTCGTCGTAAGTTAATCGACGTAAGTTCGAGAATGAGATTATTTTGAGATTATAAGCATTATGTTGTTTCAAACAAGTGATAAGTAAATTCGTGAAGGTGAGAGGGTAAGCGAATCGAAGAAAATGAGTTTCGTCAAAATTTGACAATTTGGGATAATATATGGTCCGAGTTATAATACCCGGTATTTTTGGACAAGTACCATACAAGGTACCACATGACCATGATAGTAAGGTGTATAAAGTGTGTTAAAAGTGAGTAGTATTTTAAGCAATTTGAGATAATTCTTAATTATGTGGGTAATTGATTAATTATTTAATTAGTGGGAGATTAATAGTTGATTAAGAAAAAGGGGTGAATATTTGGATAAGGTTAAGAAAGCATTAACGTGGCAGCACACTATGCTCACCTAATGACTCTTAAATTCAAGTGGAAAGGTAGCAAAGTTAAATGAATTTTGGTGGCCAAGCCTTACTAAGTGGGACCCACACTCAAATATCAAAAGAGACCTCTCTAATTCATTATTCAATCTCTACAAAGTTCAAAGAAGCTTCAGCAAACTCATTCATAAAAGATTAGATGTTCGCAACGTGATTTTGCTACAAAAATCATACGAGACTACGTAATGTTATAGTAACGGAATTTTGCAATTCTAAGGGAGTACGGTGCAATCTTTCCCAAGAATATCATACGGATTTTCCCTACTCCAGGTATGTTAAGGATAAGTCCTTCCTTCATTTTGACACGATCTCGTAACTACATGCGTTTGATAATGAGGTATAAAAAAAAGTTCATACTCTCGAATTTGTACGCATTATCCTAGTCTCATAAGTTACAGTATTTTCCCTTATCGGGACTTCATATTCAGTTGAGTATTGTCTTCTTCCATTCAAGAGAGCGGAGGGTCTATATATATATACAGTATTACAGTATTTTCCACACCATCGAGCTATAATCAGTGGGAAGGCCCCTATTGGGTAACCTATGATCAGATGGTAAGTTATATACCGAGCTTATTGCAGTCGAGCGCCTATGAGCGAGCGCAGCATGGTCGAGATACAGAGCCTGGTATGGCCGAGCGCCTATGAGCGAGCCTACTACGGCAGAGCAGTTACACGTTTCGAGCCTTATAGGGCCGGGCATCTATTTTATTTACTATATTGAGAGAGTTAAGTTAGTATCATCAGGGAAGTATATCACCAAATCATCTTTGAATCCTAGTTACTTTTGGTTATTATATTATCAGTTCAGTTTTAGCTTTCAAATATTTTATTACGTTGCATACTCGGTACGTTATTTCGTACTGACGTCATTTATTCTGGGGACGCTACATTTCATGCGTGCAGGTTCAGACAGACAGACGGGTAGACCTCCTCATTAGGTGTTGCCCGAGTTTAGCTTTATCAGTAAGTTCCACGTCCTTCGGAGTTGCCGTGTCTAGAGTTTTGTATACATATTGTGTATATATGTATATAGGTTATGGGTAGGTCGGGGGCCTGTTCCGATCACAGTACATCCATCAGTAGAGGCTTGTAGACATATCATGTCAGTTAGTGCAGTATGTTGGGCTTGTAGGCCTTGTATGTATATTTTATTGGTTTGTTACCTATAATAGTTATGACGGCCTTGTCGGCCCAGCTTGATATTGATGTTTAGTCAGCCTTAGCTTCTGTTGAGTTTTATATTTTTCTTCAAAACTTTTCTTGCAATGTGGTCACGGCCAAAGTATGACATTATATGTTCAGAGTCCCTTAGTCGCAAGTGTGTACGCAAGGATAGGTGAGGCACCAAGTGCCGGTCTCGCCCCCCAGGTTCGTGGCGTGACAAAAGTGGTATCAGAGCAGTTCCATCCTAGGGAGTCTACAAGTCGTGTCTAGTAGAGTTTTATTTATGGGTGTGTTGTGCACCACACTTATAAGCAGGAGGCTACAGGGCATTTAAGAGTGTCACTCTTTCTTCTTACTCTAGATCGTGTGGTAGAGCTCAGTTGTAAGAACTCAAGTTCAAAAACTCTCTCTTATTCATAATACGACGATACGTACATCTAGAAAGACGGTTTGTAATGGATTGAATACGGCTGTGGAAGAGTTGAGTCAGAGGAACTCGATTTTTCATCATGTTTATGATAAGTTAATGTAAGGTCTCCAGCAGATCATGTGTGTACTAAGACTTGTGAGCTTCTGGAAAATGGTCCCTAAGGCATGAATATCTATCCACCCATATGGTAAAAATCCACGAGAGATTCAGAAGGTAGATACAAGCTTTAACAAGTAAAAAAAGCAAGATGAAAAAGGGTACGAGGTACCCAGCTAGTGAAGATTATCATTATTTATCATTCAGGAATGGAGCTATAAGAATTTTGAGTTACCTTCAACAATAACAGAGGTATGTAAAGTTGGTCACACCCACATCATTTATGCCCTATGGGCGCTAACAGAAGTAGTATAAGAGAAGGCAGGGTATCAGGATCTAGCTGGGGTTAGCGTAACCCAAAATGGTGGATGGATTGTTTGTGTTAGTTGACATTCCCGAATGATATTGTAAATGTGCTAATACATCTCCTTGTAAGACACCCAGATGGTGCACTAAAAATAGTACAGCTAGATATGAGTACTACAAAGATAGGCACTGGAAGCCTGGAAGGGATAAATATTACCTTAGTGTGGCTCCCGTCCCTAGTAGAGAGAGAATGTTAGGCAACCCGAAGAGCCAGTGGATGGAGCAAGGGGAGCTAAAAGCAAAAGAATGTCTTGTTGAAGTTTTCGGAATAAAGTGATAGACAGAAATATTAGCAGGGAAATAAGCAGAGAATTAATGAAACAGAGTAAGATGTGATACATGGATGACAACGGTAGATCAAAAAGATGACAGTATTACAGAGTCTATAGTCAAGTGAAGGAAAAGACGAGAGGTGACAGGCCTTGAGACAACAAAAGAGTATAGGCCATAAAAGTCATATCCTAATTTTGAGAAATAAGTTCATGACTCCAACATGATTACCAAAAGGTAAAAAACATTTTGACCCCAGAGTAATAAGAAATCAGCATGGACTGATGAACAAGATAAACTAAACATAAACTAGGGACTGAGTAATAGTCGGCATCATGAGAATTTCAGAGATTGCGTTCCGGCGATAATAGAATGGACGCCAGAAGAATACTCTTTAAAGGTCATTCAGGAAGACGCTTCCCTAAAGAAAGCAAGGTGAGCAAATTTAAACTTAAGAGACTATATGTGCCAGTTACACTAAGTGTCACCCTCGCGAGTAAGGAATTTCATTATCCTTGGTACAGAAGGATTACCGCGAGGCGAGTAAGGATAATCGATTATGTGGAAAGACACCAAATATGAAGAGGTAAAAACATATATGCATAGATCATCATAGCACTAAATCATAGTACTCCCCAAAAGGGGGGAATATGGAGTAATGTTCAGTAAGTCAGAATTAAGTGGTTATAGTAACGATAGAATGGTAAAGGAAGAATGCGATAAAAAATGAGAAAGGGATGAGATTGCACTTATTCAAATCCTACAGATATGCTACGATTCCAGAATATTATGCAAGCACGACGTTAAGGAGAGGAAGTAAGGGTTCCAGCCAGGGATATTTTTGATAAATAAGGAGCAAGTGCGAGAGGTAAGTTAAGACAAAAGGAATAACCCAAGAAGATTACGCGGAATACTGATATGAGAATGGGCCAACGAGTAGTTAGTAGTTGATCCAGGAAGAGCCTAGTTATGGCTAAACAAGAGGACATATACAAATCAACAGATTGTGCAAGGTGAACATAGTGAACCCCAACATGGGGAATCCAGTCTCGCAGATATGACATCGTGATCCTTGAGATATATTCAGATAGGAGTTGGGGTAGTTAAAGGTAAATAAAAGAGAATGCCACTGGGAAGACAGTTAAAATATTAGTTCAGAAGAAACCCTACAAGCACAAGGGCGTGGAAATAAGTAACTTCGGATAATTATACGTGGGGACGAACATAAAAAATTCCGTCAAGTGTACAATATGATAAGTTTGTAACTTTACAAGAGCCAGAAGGTCTCCCTAAATACTACAACGAAAGACTAGCTGAGGAAAGAAGGAAGAAGGCTTCAACCTAAGCATAGTGACCTAAAGAGGAAATGGTCTTGTAACAACAGTCTCACAACAACATTGTATAGACTCCATAAGGAAGTGGCACCTAGTGTGGCTAATGAGCGGGAAATGAAACCAAAATTAATATTCGAGACCATATGAATTGCGCAAAATTCCAACTTCCATGGAACTAAGATAAGCTAAGTATGCACGCAACAAGGGGGCAGAAAGACCAGGAAAAGTAATTGCTTACGTTTAAAGAAAGCTGAGATGGAGCGAAAGGAATTATTCGATCAATGATCCAGAGATAATTATGTTATGAACGCACTTAAGAGTTCGCAGTATTATCCATGCAGCATATATGTCAACAATCATACATCCGTAGAAGACTCTGGTATAAGTTAAAAGAAAGAATTGAGCCCAGGGCATAGACAAAGGATTGAATTGTTAGAATATTGTATCATGAATATTCCACAGCGTCTATGAAAGGCTACATACATGCTGATCAGAAGGAAGAGGAAACTAAAGAGTTATATCAACTAAGTAAATCAGGAGTATGATTATTGGACCGAGAAAATTATAGAAATCGTGATTGAGAACATTGCAGAATCACTCTTAATATCAGAAGTACAAGAGAGATAGTACAATAACTATATTCTATAACAGCTCTATGATAAAGCCAGTTAGAAGAGTACCAACCTCATAAGAAGTCAGTATGAAGCTCCCTCCGGATTGTGCATACACCAGAGGTGCAAGTATTATAATAGAGCTTCAAGTTGTGAATGTCAATTATACATGTGTGAAAGCGAGGTCATGAAAGATATAGAAGATGTGATGTGAGATTTTAAGGTAAGTAAGATAAAGGTGAACAACGTACGAGATACTCAAATGCAGAAGGTTGCGAATAATCCATATTGTAGATAGAAGGCTAGAAGCTCTAGGATTCAGTATCCAAGAATGGTAGCGTCGTCGTCAGTGGCATATCTTCCAGCCTATGGTTTCTAGGTATCGAGATGCTTAGTCAATAGAGTAAAGAAGAGTTAGAGACGATGTGATGTCTTGCTTGATGTTCTAGAATAAAATAAGGAAATCTATGGTGCAAGTAAGTTGAAGGAAGGTTGCAAGTAGTATAAATAGATATGTGTAGGTCGCAAGCTAAAGTATGGTAAAACGACAAGGTTTTAGTAAGACATGAGTAAGGATAAGAAAAGGCGAGTGAAGAGGTGACAAAAATGGATAAGTCCTCGGGATGAAGCCTAGGAAAACAAGATAGCTAATGGATTCTCTAAGTTATCGAAAACTCAGTATAGCTTGAATAAACTCAAGGGAGTCTTAGACTAATAGCATTTAGAAGAGATGGAATCCTGCCCTGGTAGTAGAATGAGGGTGAAATTATGATAGGTAAAGGATGACGTTTGGGTCTTCAATTGAGTAATGATTTGATTTCATGGACGACACAACATTAGGATACCCCCACCCATAAGATGAATCACGTTGGGATGCTATGAAATACGGTTATGGAAGTATGGTATTTCCCCAGGTAGATCAGTCTAATCATTTCAGCTGTTCCCCGATGAGACGTGAGCCCTAGCGGCGGTATTACATAGAAAGTCAAGTTATCAGTGGTAGATTATAGATCAATATTGAGGTGAATCAACAATGGATGAAATGAGATTAGGCCGTCATTCTTAAGATGAATAGTAACGAAGAAGTATTAAATGACTTAGATTTATGCATATAGGATAAGCAATGAGAGTAACTTGGAGTTTGGTAGCAAACCTCCGTAACGATAGATCAAAGTAAGAGTTGTGGCAATAAAGTCATACGGATGGGTAAACAAATCTATAAAATAAGATATAGCAACATTCGTAAGTTCGACAAAGTACCGAGCGAAGAACTTCAGTATACCTATAGATGCCCAGAGGGACATCTTGTCAAGCTCTGTATATGTTTACAAAGTGAGGCCTAAAGATTGGCTAAAAACTAGAGGAAAAAGGAGAGAGGAATAGCAGGCTGCATTATAGAAGGTAGCAACAATTACAAGATTAGAAGGATTCCGACCACAAGTCATGGTGTGAGAAAGAGGCCTAAAGGGGGGAATGCCCTAGACTTTGGATTTATTCACAAGACAGTTACCTAGATGGAAAGGAGAGAACTAAAGTATTTGCAAGAGTTATAGGTTATGATAATGATAAGTGCATCGGTCAACATTCGAGGACGAATATTCTAAAGGGGGGAATGATGTTACACCCCATGTTTCCGTACGTGAAGTTTCGTCGTAAGTTAATCGACGTAAGTTCGGGAATGAGATTGTTTTGATATTATAAGCATTATGATATTTCAAACAAGTGATAAGTAAATTCGTGAAGGTGAGAGGGTAAGCGAATCAAAGAAAATGAGTTTTGTCGAAATTTGACAATTTGGGATAAAATATGGTCCGAGGAACGTCACCAGCACCAGTTCCTCCACCACCCACCCTGCCAGGTAGGGGTGGAGTTCAGCCAGCTA
>AWOL01S0322349.1:0-17441 GCA_000715115.1 Nicotiana otophora | reverse complement strand
ATCGCGTGGAGGTTGGAGCGTATGCAGGTTCATGAGATAGAGGACATGGAGGCCAAGAGGCCTCTGAGATTCTGGAGGGTATAGTGGTGCTCGCGCCCCAGCTGCAGCTCGTCATGGCAGGGGCTGTGTGAGCCATCTAGTTCATTCATCACTTCCAGCTTCTAGTGGTACTCCGGCTATTCCGAGGTCTCAGGTTTACATTTTGTTCAGCCACTATCTAGTGCACCTCTTGCAAGGGGTGCCTTCAAAGGCCAGTCTAGCCGACCAAGACCGTGTCAACTTTAACAACCACACTCACTGAGAGCTTGTTTTGAGTGTGGCGACACCAGACATATAGTGAGGGACTTGCCCAGACTCAGGAGTGCTGCACCTCCATATACTACACAGGCTCCACGTATTCCACCTGATCCACAGACTTCATAGGCCATGGTTGCTGCTACAGTTGCCACTCCACCTACAGAACCAGCTAGGGGTGAAGGTCAGACGGGTAGAGGTTTCCCCAAAGGGGGAGGCCATACCAGATTCTATGCTTTTCTGGGTAGGACGTAGGCGGTCGCATCAGAAGTAGTCATCACATGTATGGTTCCGATTTGTCGTAGGGATGCATCAGTCTTATTTGATCCAAGATCCACTTATTCATATGTGTCATCTTACTTTGCCCCATATTTGGATATATCTCATGATTCTTTGAGTTCTCCTGTGTATGTGTCCTGCCTGCAAGAAATTCTATTGTTATGGACCGTGTATATAGGTCATGTTTAGTTATTATTGGTGGTTTTGAGACTAGAGTTGATCTATTGTTAGCAATGTGGTAGATTTTGATGTAATCTTGGACATGGACTGGTTGTTGCCCTATCACATTATTCTGGATTGTCACGCCAAGAATGTGACACTAGATCTGCCAGGTTTGTCGCGGTTAGAGTGGAGGGGTACATTGGATCATATTTCTAGCAGGGTTGTGTCCTTCATTAAGGCACAACGGATGGTTGAGAAGGGGTGCGAGGAAAATTTAGCCTTTGTGAGGGATGTGAGTATTGATACTCCTACTGTTAAGTCAGTTCCGATAGTGAGATATTTCCCTGATATGTTTCCAGCAGACCTTCCGAGCATGCCGCCCGACAGAGATATCAATTTTGGTATTGACTTGTTGTCGGGCACTCAACCCCATTTCTATTCCACCATATCGTATGGCGCCAACAGATTTGAAGGAGTTAAAGGAACAACTGCAAGAGTTGCTTGAAAAGGGTTTTATCCAGCCTAGTGTGTCGTCTTGGGGTGATCTGGTTCTATTTGTAAAGAAGAAGGATGGATCGATGCGAATGTGTATTGATTATAGGAAGTTGAACAAGGTTACAGTGAAGAACGTGCACCTATTACCGTGCATTGATGGCTTATTTAACCAGCTTTAGGGTGCCAGAGTATTCTTGACGATAGATCCATGGTCAGGGTATCACCAGCTAAAGATTTGGGATTCCGATATCCTGAAGACTGCCTTCAGGACTAGGTATAGTCACTACGAAATTCCTTGTGATTTCATTTGGGATGACCAATGCCACAACAACATTCTTGCACCTGATGAATAGTGTTTTCCATCCATATCTTGACTCATTCGACATTGCGTTTATTAATGACATCTTGGTATATTCTCGTAGCCATGAGGATCATGAGCAGCATTTGAGGATCGTGCTCCATACCTTGAGAGAGAGGAAGCTATATGCAAAATTCTCAAAGTGTGAATTCTGGCTTGATTCGGTGGCATTTTTGGGTCATGTGGTGTCGAGTAAGGGGATCAAGGTAGATCTAAAGAAGATTAAACCAATTCAGAGTTGGATCAGACCGTCTCTAGCTACTGAGATTAGGAGTTTTCTTGGGTTGGCCGGCTATTATCACCGTTTCGTATAGGGTTTCTCATCCATTGCTGCACCTATGACTAGATTGACCCAGAATGGTGCTCCCTTTAGATGGTCCAAGGAGTGCGAGTCAAGATTTCAAAAGCTCAAGACTGCTTTGACTACAACCTCAATGTTGGTGTCCCCTATGGGTTCGGGGTCTTACACCGTGTATTGTGATGCATCACGTATTGGGTTTGGCGCGATGTTGATGCAAGACGGTAGGGTGATTGCCTATGCATCTCGGCAGTTGAAGGTTCATGAGAAGAATTATTCGGTCCACGACTTATTATTGGTAGCTATCATTTATGGATTGAAGATTTGGCAGCACTATTTGTACGATGTACTATGTGAGGTCTATACCGACCACCGGAGTCTCCAACATCTATTCAAACAGAAAGATCTTAACTTGTGGCAGTGGAGATGGTTAGAGTTGCTTAAAGACAATGATCTCACTATTTTGTATCATCCCAGGAAGGACAATGTGGAGACCGATGCTTTGAGTTGAAAGGCAGATAGTACGGGCAGTTTTCCAAATATATCGACAGTAAAGAGGAAACTAGCAATGGATGTTTAGGCGCTGGCCAATCAGTTTGTTAGATTAGATGTTTCGGAGCCCACCCGAGTTCTTGCTTGCGTGGTTTCGCGGTCTTCCTTATATGAGCGCATCAGAGAGCGTCAATATGACGACCCCATTTGGTTGTCCTAAAGAACACAGTACAGCATGGCGATGCCAATGAGGTTTCTATTATAGATGACGACATATTATAAATGCAATGCCGGTTATGTGTGCCCAATGTTGATGGTTTGCATGAGTTGATCCTTAAGGAGGCCCACAATTCACGTTACTCAATTCATCCGGTTGGCGCTAAGATGTATCAGGATTTGAGGCAGCACTATTGGTGAAAGAGGATTAAGAAATATTTAGTGGGGTATATGGCTCGGTATCTGAACTGTCAGCAAGTAAAGTTTGAGTATAAGAGGTCGGGCAATTTTGCTTTAGAGACTTGAGATTTCCGAGTGAATGGGAACGTATTACCATAGATTTCGTTGTTGGGCTGCCACGAGCTTTGAAGAAAGTTGATGCAATATGGGTGATTGTGGAAAGGTTGACCAAGTTGGCTCATTTCATTCCGGTGGTGACTACCTATTCTTCAAAGCAGCTGGCTCAGATCTACATCCGTGAGATTGTTTGTCTCCACGGTGTGACAGTATCCATTATCTCCGATCGAGGCACACAGTTCACATCGTATTTTTGGAGAGCCGTGAAGCGTGAGTTAGGCACATAGAATGAGCTGAGTAAAATATTTAACTCCCAAACAGATGGACAGTCCTAGCGCACCATTCAGATTTTGGAGGATATGCTATGTGCCAATGTTATGGATTTCGGGGATTCTTGGGATCAGTTGTTTCCACTTGAAGTGTTCGCCTATAATAGCAACTACCAATCGAGTATTCAGATGGCTCCTTATGAGGCCCTATATGGGAGGCAGTTCCGTTCTCTAGTTGGTTGGTTTGAGCCGGGAGAGACTAGGTTATTGGGCACAGATTTGGTTCGAGATGCCTTAGAGAAAGTCAAGCTGATTTAGGATCAACTTTGTATAGCCAAGTCTAGATAGAAGAGTTATGCTGATCGGAAGGTTCGTGATGTTGCATTCATGGTAGGAGATAGGGTTTTGCTTTGGGTTTCACCCATGAAGGGTGTGATGAGGTTCAGGAAGAAGGGAAAGTTGAGCCCTAGGTACATCAGTCCTTTTGAGATCCTTGAGAGAGTTGGTGAGGTGGCCTACAGTCTTGCATTACCACCCCGCCTATCGACGGTTCACCCAGTGTTCCATGTTTCCATGCTCCGGAAGTATTATGGTGATCCGTCCATATATTAGATTTTATCTCAGTCCAATTGGACAAGGATTTGACTTATGTTGAGGAGCCTGTTGCCATCTTGAACAGGCATGACCGAAAGTTGAGGTCAAAGATTATTGCTTAAGTGAAGGTTCAATGGAGGGGTCATCCGGTCGAGGAGATGACCTATGATACCAAGCACAACATAAGGAGTCATTATCCTCTTTTATTCATCACTTCAGGTATGTCTTTATGCATGTTCAAGGACGAACGTTTGTTTTAAGAAGGGAAGAATGTAACGACCCAACCGGTCATGTTGTGTTATTGTGCCCCGTTTCCCCTTTTGATGCTTCACATATGTGTAATTTTAGTTTTATGACTTATGTGGTTGATTGATTTCTTTCTGGGAAGGTTTTGGGTGGATTTGGACCCTTTGGTTCTTGGCCTGGAAGCCAAAGTTAGAAATGTTGACCAAACTTTGACTTTTGTGAAAACGACTCCAGAACGGTCCGATATCTTCGTATCGTGATTTTGAACCTGGGCATATGCCTGGAATTGAATTCGGAGGTCCGTAAGTTGATTTGTGTTGTTGTGCCGAAAATTGGGAATTTGAGGTTTAGAAGTTTGACCGTTGGTTGACCTTTGGCTATCGGGTTCGGAATTTGGTTTTCAGACTTGGAGTAGGTCCGTTATACTATTTAGGACTTGTCAGCAAAATTTAGTATCATTTGAATTTGATTTGATAGGATTCGGGCATTTAGTTGCAATTCTAGAAATTCTTCAACTTTACTTTCAAATTCATGCGTTTTGGTGTACGATTCGTAGTTGCAGCTGTTATTGTTTTGTGTTTTGATCGCGTTAGCGAGTTTGTATTATGTTTTTAGACTTGTGTGGATGTTTGGTTTAGATCCCAGAGTGCTCAGATGAGTTTCAGACGGGATTCGAAATGTTCTGAAAACATGAAATCTGGCGTGCTGGTGATTTGATGTCGCAATTATGAGCACCAGCTTCGCAATTATGAACATGGAAGGGGAGGATCATGTGTCGCAATTGCGAGACCTGGTTTGCAATTGTGAGACCTGGTTCGAAATTGCGAGGACCGTCAGGAATTGGGTAGGCTCGTATTTGCGACAATTGTATCTCTTTTGCGATGAGGACAGGCTTCGCAAATGCGAAGCCATTGTCGGAATTACGAGTTCCTCTTAGGTTGTCAGTGGCCGCATTAGCAAGAACTTCTTTTCAGTTGCGAGGGTTTGGAAATACGAACCGAGTGTCGCAAATACGACAGCCGCAATAGAACAAAAGGTTAGAAAGTTAGGATTTCATATCATTTTATCATATTTTAGAACCCTAGGCTCGGTAGGAGGAGATTTGGATAGGGGATTTTCTTCTACAAACATTGGGCAAGTGATTCTAATCAATTTCCAACTATATTTGATAATTATATCTTAGATTTAGCATCTTCGTTTGGAGCACCAAGGAAGAAGAGAGGAGTAGGCACTGGGCAAGTTGGCAGAAGCTATGTATTCCTTAAGAAGAAGGAGGCATTGGCTTTAGATCATTGAATGATGTATCAAAGTCATTATTTGCGAAGATGTGGTGGAGATTTAGGACTGCAAAATCTTTGTGGTCGAACTACATTTGGAATAAGTACTGCATAAAAGAGATACCTACTGAAGTACAATTCAAACAAGGATCCCATGTGTGGAAATATATGCTGAATACAAGAAAACAAGTAGAGAATGAGATACTATAGGAGATAAAAAGTGGCACAACAAACATATGGCATGAAAATTGGACTGGGCTGGGAGCTCTATATCATGTCCTACCTCCAGACTTCAGTATTAAGGAGAGGTGGCAGAACTGAGGCAAGGAAGAGAATGGAATGGCACACTAATTGATCAGAATTTCCCAGAAGACATTTCCGAACATATAAAAAAGATCCATTATGACAGCAGAGAGGAGTAGTGGGATAAACCATATTGGATGCCAACTTCATCCGGCAAGTTTACTATCAATAGTGCTTGGCAAATCATGAGGCATAGAGTAAATCCGAACCAGGAATTCAAACAAATATGGACAAAAGGACTACCATTCAAGATATCATTCTTTTTATGGAGACTGTGGAGACACAAAATGTCAACTGATGACTTATGGAGGAAACATGGATACATATGTGTTTCTAGATGTTGGTGCTGCCAACATCCCCAGGAAGAGACATATGAACATATTTTTCTGACAAGCAACACAACAACAAAGGTATGGAAATAGTTTATGGTAGCTGCAGGAATTACTAAACTAGTAATACAAGTGAAGCAAGTGGTATGAGCATGGTGGAATGTAAAATGCTGTCCAAAACTGAAACCTTTGTTTCAAGAAACACCAGCTATCATTACATGGGAACTGTGGAAAAGGAGAAACACAAGAAGGTATGGAGGAACAATCTCAACAAATAGAGTCATACATGAAGTCAACAAGACACTTCATTACTTGGAAAAAACAAGGTATCCATGGCTAACAAACATACCTGCTTTGTGGTAAGATATGATCCAATTCTTTGAAGCATATAAGCCAATACTAATCACCAAGAGAGTTAACTAGCAACCTCCACATGCAGGCTGGTATAAGTGTAACACTGATGGAGCATCGAAAAGAAACCCAGGGCCTAGCTCAGTTGGATTATGTGTTAGAGATGAGGTCGGAGATCTAGTGTATGCAAAGTCAGTCGACATAGGTGTGACCACAAATATTATAGCTGAAGCAGAAGCAATAGTCCAAGGACTGGAATACAGTGTTAGACACGAGAAGCACCCGCTGATAGTAGAGACTAACTCGTTGACTTTGAAGAAAGTCATAGAAGGGGAATGGGACTCACCCTGGTGTATAAGTGCAGAAGTCCAGAAAATTAAGGAGATGAAAAATCATTTCAATGTGATCCTTCAACATATATTCAGAGAAGGCAATACTCTCGCAGATTTTATAGCTAACATAGTGTCTTCTAGCACAGGTACAAATCAATTCTCTCTTTCTCTGAACTGGCCAGTACAGGGAGGAGAATATTAAATCTTGAAAAGCTACAAACTCCTAATCTAAGGGTTAGGATTGCAAAAAGGAGAGCTCCGGATTAATGAATCAATACATCTGTATACTAATGTTAAATACAATGGTTTCTCCAAGATATCAAATAGAAGATAGTCCCTGCAGTTACACATCCTCAAGCTTGCATTACTGGTGTAACACAAATGGTCTTGGTAACTTTATTACACCGATTAAGCTGGAAAGCTTTGGAAAAGTTATTTACCGTATGGTCTTATATCACTTACCAGTGGTATTACCATTGTATAATGTTCATTCTGAGAAATGTATAGCACCACATGGTTAGCTTTATCAATTGTAATTAATTTCTCTTGCATTGTTTGATGTTATTAAGTCAATTTTGGTTAGATTTGACTTGCGTGGAGGCGAGTTTTAGGGGAAACGATATATTCGAGGGTTGATTTGGCCTAGTTGAGGTAAGTATCTTGCCTAACTTTGTGTGGGGGAACTACCCCTTAGGATTCAGGTTGATTGTGCTACTTGTGTTATGTAAAAGCCATGTACGAAAGGTGACGAGTGGGTACACAGGCTGTATGTGGTAATTGACCGGTTTAGGTTATTTAGAATCTTTCCATGCCTTTAATTGAATTGTCATAACATGTTATATCCCGCACTTGTAATCTACTCTTACATGTGTTAATCTACCCTTACACGCTTTATTTGGCATTGTTAACATTTGTTCTACCTCTTACTTGATTTTGCTCTTATATGCTTTAATTGAAGTAATTACCTTCCTTATTGTCTTGTTGCCTCTTAATTATTAAATTACTTTTACTTGAAGTTGTTATTTCGTGGAACCTCTTCTTGTTGAGTTATTGGTGTTGAAGTTGTAAAAGTCGTTATCACATCGAGGTGAAGTTGTTAATTGTTGAGATACATTTCTTGTTGAGCAATTCACATTTATTTTATTATTGTTAAGATTCTTGTACATATTGTGGTTGAACCATGGGTTATTTGTTGTCGAAACATTAGTATTGTTGATTCCTTTGGCAAGTTGTGGCATATGAGTACTTGTGGTGTGAGTTGTGATATTGATACATATACGGTGGTATAAGGCTAGGATTTGATATGCATGTGATGAGATAAGGTGGTCTTGATACGCGTGTTGCTAGTAGGATAACTACTCGAAGACACACGGTGAGATAAGGTGGGCTAAAATGGGAGTGGCTATTTCGGGAAAAAATAATTTTCAAAACTAAATGTAAGGCTTCCGTGGTGATATAAGGAAAGATTGTGACTGAAATTGTGAAATGTGAATACGAAGCAGTACCTCAGTTGTGATTCTTATTATGCATTTCATACAAAAAAGAGTTATTGGTTGAACAGTTCTTGTTGCTTTTATTCTTCCTTGTCTTACCAATTTTGTCTATACTTGATTATTTGTGGTTCCCATTATTTGCTTCCTTATTGTTGTCTTATTGCTTACAGTTCTGTCATTAGTTTAAGTTATTAAACTGCTTTGTTATCATTCATATCTCGTCTTTCCATTTCTTACCGTTATTATATTTTTGTTCCATTTATCTTGTCCTAGTAGGTGTCTTGGCCTATCCTCGTTACTACTCTACCGAGGTTAGGCTTGATACTTACTAGATACTATTTTGGAGTACTCATACTACGCTTCTGCAAAATGTTGTGCAGAGCCAGGTACGTTTTCCCGTGCTGGACGTTAGAGATTGATTGGTTATCTGCTTTCAGGAGACTTCAAGGTATACCTGCTCGACGTCCACAGGCCTCGGAGTCACCTTACGTTATTTTCTCATTACTATTATTTCTTTTATCAAACAATTTTGTAGTAGACGTTTTAGAATATTTTGTAGAGCTTATGACTCAGTTCCACTAGATTTTAGGAGTTATTTGTCAGCTGTGTTGTTGAGATTTATTATGATAGTTTAATGGTTCTAATTCGAGGTTTTATTATTATTTTCGCTATTTCTCTAGACATGTTAGGCTTACCTAGTCTTAAAGACTAGGCGCCATCACGACATCCTGAGGTGGAAAATTAGGGTTATGACACAGATACATAATCCATGTATCACCAAAACCCGATATAAAATCCATGTATCGATCTGGTACAAAATCCATGTACTAATCACGAACACAGGGCCCAAAGTAACATGGGTAATCACCTAATTTCAGAGGGACATATCAAAATCCAAGCGCAAAGAGGAGCTTAATAGTATCATTTGTAATCAAATATCCGATTATCATGCCATATGTACCATAATTGTATTACATCCCTACGTTTTACCTTTCGTGCTAAAATGCTCCGTCCAAATCAAGTACCCTTATTCCAAATGTATGCATATGTCAAGAATTTAGATAAAAGGTGCATAAGGACTTAATAAAAATCATATGTATATGTGCTCATGGAATCTCTAAGTGACTATGGACAATTTAAATAATTAAATATATCAATAATAAGTTCCCATGCCTTCGTAAATAATCATAAACCTAGGCATAATTTCTAACATAAATAAGAGAGTAAACGTAGTCACATAAGCCAGATAAATCATGAATCAAATGAGCACATAGTCAAAACAATGCATACAATATTCTAAATCCTACCCTGGTTGTGATATAAATACGGTAAGTGCATATACGCTCCCCACCACATATATACATCACCCCAATACCGTAAACACATAGCAATTAAGTCAAATCCTAGGGGTTTCCTTCTTAACAAGGTTAGCCAAGAGACGCACCTCCGCCCGGTAAGCTAAAAATCACCAAAGATTCAAATCCTCAAAAATCCAACTCCAAACGGCTCGAATCTAGTCAAATATAAAGAAAGAACATCAAACAAAGCCATAACAATTGAACCCAAACTATCATGATTGAATCTTTAATCAAATACACAAAGTTAACTAAAAATTCAACCCAGGCTCGCTTCCCAGAACCCGTCAAAACTCACAAATCCTGAACAACCATTCCAATACGAGTCCAAATATACAAATTTCATCTAAATCTGACTCCAAATCGGGGTTCACATCTCAATTATTCACTTTCCAAAAGTTTTGCTAAAAACTCCCAAATTTCACTATAAAACCCAAACTTTTAGGTGTAGAAAATAAGGAAGAAATATGATATAAAGTCAAATCCAAGTATAAATTACTTACCTCCAATGATTTAGTGAATGTTCTTTTCTAAATCTACCACTCTCGAAGACTAGGGCTCAAAATATGACCAAGTGGGTATAAGTCTCGAAATCCTAACTTAAGTATCCTGCCCAGTGATGTTTACCTCCGCGATCACGAAGTCTAAAAATTGCCCAAATTAAAACTCCTTTTCGTAAATGGGAAGGCACACATGTGTGAGATCCTTGCCCATCTAATCCTACATGAACGCGGCCCCACACCTGCGATCAAGAAGTCAATCCTTTAGCCTGACCACAACCCTAAGTAAATGCAAATCCTGCATGTGAATATGAAGAAATATACCTCAGCCATCCATGAACGTGACCCTGCCAACTCCTCTACTCTGCGATCGTGAACCTCTCTCCCCGATAGCAAAGAAACCTCCTTGCACCAGAAATAAATAGTCTAAAAATAATGGAAAATGGTCCAAAACCACCCCAAATCACACCCGATCCCCCAGGACCCAGTCCAATCATGCCAGCAAGACCCAATGCCTTATCTAAACTTTTCCATAGGGCTCTAAACCCCACGAATCACATCAAAATCAAGAATCGATGATCAAATTCACTCTCTTAAAATCAAGAACTTCTAACTTGCAACCAAGCATCTGATTCAAGCCTAACAAATCTAGATTCCAATCAAACTTTGTACACAAGTTTCGAATGACATAATGAACTTATACGAAGTTCTAGAATAACAATCTGACTCTGATAACATCAAAGTCAACCCCCAATCAAACCTATAAACTCTCGAATCCTACAAATTGTCAACTTCCGGCAAATAGAGCCAAACACCCTAAGAACCTCCAAATCCAATTCTAAACATATTTCTAACTCCAAAATCACCATACGAGCCTATTGGAATCATCAAAATATCGATATGAGGTCATTTATATAACTTGAGCTTCCAAAATGAGGTTGAGTGTCTTAATTCACTCTCAAACCTTCCCAAAGCCAAACCAACTACCCTTGCAAGACACAAAAATGACAAACTCACATATGAGAATCATCAAATAGTGGAACGGGGCTCAAATACATAAAATGATTGGTTGGGTCGTTACATTCTCCCCCCCTAAATAAATATTTGTCCTTGAACGAGTTTAGAAACATACCTGGAATGCCAAAAAAGATGAGGATCTCTGCTTTGCATATCATGCTTGGTCTCCCAAGTCTTTTCCTCGATCAGTTGACCTCTCCACTGAACTTTTACCGATGCAATATCCTTTAACCAGCTTTTGAACTTGACTATCCAAGATGACCACTGGTTCCTCCTCCTAAGCCAAGTTCTCATCCAACTGTACGGAATTGCAATATAGTACATGTAAATGATCCTTATGATACATTCAAAGTATGGAATACCGGATGAACTCCCGACAAGCTTGGTGGAAAAGCAAGCTTGTAAGCCACCTCACCTACTCTCTCCAAAACCTCAAATGGACCAATGTACAAGGGATCTACTTTCCCTTCTTCCCAAAACTCATCACACATAATAGAACTTACAACAACATATATGAATAATATAACTCAGAACTAAAACAGTAGATAACCTCATGAATAATAAGAATTAAAGATATCAACAATTGAAAGATGTTAAGCATGCTTTTCCAGTACAAGAAATAATCATAATGTTATCTAGATATATCATTAAAAGATTGCACGCTCAAATAATGGAGTGTGGACTCCCAACTAGCATATAAGGATGTCAAGTAATAATTAGCATTTAAATGCGGCATCTAACCGAGTCAAAAATATTTATGCATGCTCAAACCAATACAAGATCCATTTACCCGGATGAAAAATTCATGTATCACCAAACCCAAAACAAAATCCACGTATCGACTCGGCACAAAATCCATGTACCGACCATGCTCAAAGGGCCCAAAGTAACATGGATAATCACATGACTTTGGAGGGACATATATTAAAATCCAAGCACAAAGAGGAGCTTAATAGCATCACTCATAATCATATATCCGATCATCATGTCTTGTGTGTCATTATTGTATTACATTTGCACGCTTTACCTTTCGTGCAACAATTCTCTATCCAAATCATGTACCCTTATTCAAAATGTATATATATGTTCAAGAATATTAGATAAAAGGTGTACAAGGACTTAATAAAAATTATACTAAGATGTGCTCATTTAATAAAAATTATACAGATATCTGCTCATGGAATCTCTATGTGACTATGGAAAATTTAAGCAATTCAACATATCAAGGATAAGTTCCCATGCCTTCGTAAATAATCATAAGGCTAGGCCTGATTTCTAACATGAATAAGAGAGCGAACATAGTCACATAAGCTAAATAAATCATGAATCAAATGAGCACATGGTCAAAAGAAGGCATACCATTTTCCAAACATACCCTGGTCATGATATAAACATGGTAAGTGCATATACACTCACCACCACATATATACACTACCCCAATATCATAAACACATAGCAATCAAGTAAAATCCTTGGGGTGTCCCTCTTAACAAGGTTAGCCAAGAGACTTTCCTCTGCCTGGTAAGCTAAATATCACTAAAGATGCCAAATCCTCAAATCTCCAACTCCAAACGGCTCTAATCTTGTCACATATAACCCAATAACTTCAAACAAGCTATAGAAATCGAACGCAAATGATAAAGATTGAATCTTTAATCAAATACATAAAGTAATCCAAAATGTCAACCCCGGGATCACTTCCCGGAACCCGACGAAACTCATAAATCCCGAACATCTATTCCAATATTAGTCCAAATGTATAAGTTTCATCCAAAATTGATTCCAAATCGGGGTTCAAATCTCAATTATTCACTTTCTAAAAGGTTTGTCAAAACCCCTCCAAATTTCACTTTAAAATTCAAGCTTTTAGGTATAGAAATCCGTAGAAAAACATAATATAAAGTCAAATCCAAATGTAAATTGCTTAACTCCAATGATGCAGTGAATTTACTCTTCCAAATCTCCCACTCTCGAAGTGTAGGGCTCAAAATATGATAAAGTGGGTAAAAGTCCCGAAACCCCAACTTAAGTATCCTACCCAGCGATGTTCATCGCGTCATAGCCTCCGCGATCGCAAAGGCTAATAATTGCCCAACTGAAAACTCCTCTTCACAAACGTGAAGGCACACCTGTGAATGCGACCCTTGCCTACCTAAGCCTACGCGAACGAGGCCCCACACTTGTGATCGCGAAGGCAATCCTCAAGCCTAACCACAAGCCTCCGCAAACATGGCTCCTGCATGCAAACACGGAGGAACAAACCTCAGTCATCCGCAAACGCGACCATGCTCCTACAAACGTGAAGGGTAACCTTCACCTGAAACTTCTCTACTCCGCGATTGTGAGCCTCTCTCCACGATTGTGATGAATCCTCCGTGCACTAGAAACCAACTGTAAGGCCCCATTAAAGTTTTCTAATGATTTAAGATTTAAAGTGCGCCAACGGTATTTGGGAATAACGTGTTCGAGTATTAAAAGTTAAACCATGGGAAAGAACCACATTATTTTGAAATGAAATATACATGTTTAATGTGTTGGAACATACTAAGAAGTTTTGTGAATGGCAAGAATTCGTGTGAAATAAGTTGGATACATTAAGTGGAAAGGATGTCTTAATTCTCACAAGATCCTAATTCAAATACACACTGCTACCAAACTATAACTATGTAGGAGGTGATCTACCTATAAAATTAAAGCACTTTGAATCTAATTTCTAACTCTTCAAACCGTTTGTCATTTGGACACTCCTACAAGAAGTTATGACCAAATTCCCAAAGGTTGGAAGAATGTGACCATGCTATATACCTCGCGGAGAAAGGTCTGTAGCGCGGTAGACCATGCTATATACCTCACGGCGCAAGGTCTGTAGCACGGTAGACCATGCTACAAAGCTCGTGAAGCCTGGTCTATAGCCCGATCTGGATTTTGGAGGGTCCGTTTTCCTAATTTCATAACCCGACCCTAGTTCCTATAAAACGATCTTAGGGTCATTTTGGATGGTTAATCTGATATTTTTAGAGAGGTAAAAGTGCCCTATAGTGAGAGGAGGAGTTCCTAAGCCCTTGTTCATCAAATCTTGCTCAAACCTTGAAATCCAACAAGAAATCCCTCAAGTTCTTCATCTAAGAGCTAAAGTTCCATACCCTAGTTTTCAATTTCGAATTTGGATAAAAGATGGTAAATTAGGAGTATGATTCTTGGGTGTAAGAGTATTATTTATACGTGCATGTACCAATAAATATTGTGGGAAGATTTTTGTGCTCAAATAAGTAAATATTGGGTTGTGAAATAAAGGAAATCTTGTAGAAGAAACTTGTAGTCAAATTTGCACACCTAGTGTTTGATAAAATGCTCAAATAAGGTACACCCACGAATATATTACTAATTATGGTTCAATTTTGTTATGTTTCTAAATAGATTAGGATTTCTAGGATTTTCGGAATATTGCAGTAATTTAAGGAAAGCACAAAGCAAGATATGTTAGCTAAACTCTTCTCTTAGAATTGAACCCCACATTATTCTTGTAAGTTTCATGTTGCTCACCACAAATCGAATATTCCGAATAAACTTTGTGACAAGAGATATATGTCCGTACGTGTTCCAAATGTTATTGTTATATTGTGTTACCATTGTGAGAACAGGTTCAAAGTATGGATTGAATATCTAAATGTATAACTTCAAGACGTGTTTCAAATGAAACTATGATGCTAAATTGTGTAGAGATTGTGATTGGGATTACACCTCCACCCGTATATATTGGGGTGAGGTGGCAAGGACGCTTTGTCTAGTTTCTTGGTATTGTGGAATACACCTCCACCTACATACCTTGGGGTGAGGCGGCAAGGCCGTTTTGTGTAGAGTCTTGGTATTTTGGAATACACCTCCATCGGCATACCTTGGGGTGAGGCAGCGGGGCCGCTTGTGTAGAGTTCCTAGCATTGTGATTGCACCTCCACCCGCATATGTTAGGGTGAGGCGAAAAATCCACTTTGTGTAAAGGTAGTTATAGATAATCCCCGACTTAAAATTTATAACTGTTGTTGAACGCTCTTGATAAATTTTCTTTGGCTTTAAAGGCTATCTATGCTAGTCTATTGTCACCCTGATTCATCACAATCATGTTTTATTTCCAAGTTCTTGAATAGATGTTTTGGTTTTCATACTAGAACTTTTCGACATGTACTAACATCCCTTTTGTCGGGGGCACTGCATCTTTAATAGATACAGGTGGTTCCACAACAGAAGGCATTGACCAGTGATTGCGGTACACTCTTTTTCCAGTTGACGTGGTGAGCCCCACTTCATTCTGGGGTTGTGCATCTTTTATTCCATATGTATTATGTTTTGAGGTATAGCCGAAGCCTTGTTTCTGACACTATCATTATACTTTTTTTGTATCTATTAGAGGCTCCATAGACATGGTGTGGGTTATGTATTGGTATTGGGAAAGGAAAGATAGAAATGTTGTGTGTGTGTTACATCTTCCAATTCAAACTATGAAAGTGTGTGTATTTTGAGACTTTTAAAATGGAGTTATAATCTCTTTATTTGTGGGAGAGTTGGGTAGAAGGAAATTTAGTAGGCTTGCTCGGCCGGATCATCTCGGTTGAGCATCGGTCGCGCTCCCCGAGCTCAGGGCGTGACAAACTTGGTATCAGAGCCTAAGGTTTTAAAGTATCATAGGATGTCTCGGAGCCATGTCTAGTAGAGTCCTTCTTATCGGTGTGTTGTCGACCACATCTATAATTAGGAGGCTACTTGGGCATTTAGGAATGATACCCTTCTTTCATGTTCTTGATCTTGCAATAGAGCTGATTGAAAGATTGTTCCTCTTTTAACTCGTGTGTTGCTCTAATTTATTTGTGCATGGCACTTAAGAAGAAGGAAAGAACTAGCCAGAGAGCCAATGTCGCCCCAGGAGTGGCAGTGGATCCTATATTTGATGATGCGGGTGAGCACCCAAGGGGTGAGGATATTCCCCCAATTATTACACTGCCTGATTCTACTACAACTGATCAGACTGTACCTGTCCCTACACCTACTAAGGGTGCAACAGTCCCTCCAACTGATATTCCAGTTCCACCTCCGGCTCCAGCTTCTAATTCTGGTGTTTCTGATGCAGATCTTAGGGGATTCATACAGATGTTGGCTCAGATAGTGGCCTCCCAGGCCTAGAGATTAAATGTTGCACCCACTCCTTCCAGTCAGACAGGGGATTCTTCTTGTTCCAGGGTGAACATGTTTCTTCAGTTAGATCCTCCAGTGTTCACGGGTACTAACCCAGAGGAGGACCCCCAGGGCTTCATTGATAAGATGCACAAGACTCTCCGGGTTATGCGTGCTACTGAGATAGAGGCAGTGGAGTTGGCCTCTTACAAGAGGTGGCATATTCTTTATTTGAGCTATGAGAGGAGTCCCGTGAGGAGGGGAGCCCTCCGGTGAGGTCGAGTGAGTTTTTTGGTACCTTTATTGATCATTTCTTGCATGCCGAGTCTAAGGCATCCTGTGCCGCTGAGTTTGAGAGCCTGAGGCAAGGTAGCCTGAGTGTGTAGGAGTAGCATATAATATTAGCGCACCTGTCCAAGTATGCTATTTACATGTTGCCCACTGTGGAGGCTAGAGTGCGCTGGTTTGTGCAGGGGCTTAGTCCCTTGGTAATTAACAAGGCCGCTATAGTTGCCTTGAATTTTGATATAAACTATAGGAAGATGGTGGCATTTTCTCAAGCCACAGAGAACCGCAAATTGAAGAACATAATGGAGCGAGAGGGTAGCAATAAGGCCCGGTCCACGAGCAACTTCGGTGGTTCTTCTTGTGGCAGCAGATCAGTATTCAGAGGAGGGTCGTCAGGGCCATCTTAATTCTTTGCTCAGTCTTTGATGAGTACACCGTCATCTGGGCCCAGTCAGGGCAACATGGGACCCCACCAACAGGGTCGGCGTGGAGGAAGATTCCAGCAGTAGTGGAGGCTCACATGCCCTAAGTGTGGGAGGATGCACTTTGGGGCATGGTTCATGGACCTACCTATATGTTATGGTACGGTGTGAGGGGTAACATTTAGAGGTATTGCCGCTCTTCCCGCCGGATCATGGGCAGAGGTGGGGGGGCAGCCAGCTATTTCGTCAACTACTACATCCACAACACCTCGAGCTCTAGGCACCCCAGCACCCGCATGTCGTGGTGCAGCTAGGGTGGTGCATAGGATTTGGGAGGACCCAACAGATTTTATGCTATGCGGAGACGTCGAGATTCAGAGGCTTCTCCAGATGTCATCACAGGTATATTGACTATCCAATCCCATGATGTATATACTCTTATTGATCCCGGTTCCACTTTGTCATATGTCACTCCTTATGTTGTTATGGAATTTAGGATAGAACCAGAACGACTTCATGAGTCATTCTCTTTATCTATTCCCGTTGGCGAGTCTATTGTAGCCGCACGAGTTTATAGGGATTGTGTTGTCATGGTGCGTGGTCGGGAC